>CABHPH010127993.1:0-36879 GCA_902168325.1 Peromyscus nudipes | reverse complement strand
TGTGTGTGTGTGTGTGTGTGTGTGTGTGTATGTATGTATGTGTGTGTGTGTGTGTGTGTGGTGTGTGTGTGTGTGTGTGTACATGCTGCATATTTGTCTTTGTGAAACACACTTAGCCCTGGCATATGTATAGAAGTCCAAGGACAACCTCAGGTATTGCTCCTTTCAGATTGTTTAAGACAGGGTCTCTCACAGTTTACTGCTTCATATGCCAGGCTCTGTGGCCTATAAACTTCCAGAGATTCTCTCTCTTCCACCTCTATCTCACCATAGGAGCAGTGAGATTGCAGCTGCATGCATCCACATTCCACCGGTTCTGGGAATTGTGTGGCAAGAAGTTTACACATTGGTCCATCTCCCTAGCATGAGTTTGCTTTTTCTTAGCCACAGTTTTTATCATTAGTAACAGAAACTTTCCTAAGGGTAGTGTTTTAACAAATCCCACAGGGAGTTGATCATTTCAAGGTAGAATAAGGAAATATGATTGCCAGGCATGGTGGCACACGTATGTCTTCCCAGCATTCATGAGGTTGAAGCAGGAGGGGCATAAAAGCTAGGAGTTTGAGACAAGGCTGATAAACATAGTAAGATCCCATCCCGGCGGGGGTGGTGGGGGGTGGGGGTTGACTTTTTGTGGAATGCTAACGTGGGGTCAAGGAAAGAAAAGTTGACTTTTTGTGGAATGCTAACGTGAGGGTCAACGGAAGACCATTCAATTTGAAATCAAGGGACAGATTTCTTTTTCTGGCTCCAGCACTGACTCAGAAATGGCCTTGGCCAAATGACTTCAGCTGTCACTGGACCAACTGGACTTTATATGAGATGAGCTGCGAGAAACAAAAACTGACCCAAAATACTTGACCCTGGGGGGGGGGGCTAACAATGATCTATGACCCAACACCATTTCCCAAAGTCACACCTGCATACTAACCCTCCCCTGAGTCAACAACTAGGGAAAGCACCTCATTCCATCTGGCCCTTATTTTCCTCTCCAGTTCCTAAAAATCTTAAAATTAAACTCTTCCCTACAGGTCTGAGGATTTCTTCTTTCTCTTTTGTGTAATCTTATATTCCCCAAGCATCTCATCAATGGTAGAAAATCTGTACCCTTACTCTACACAATAGTCTAGATTTGTAATGATCTGGATTTCATCCAAAGTTCAGTGAGCCTCTTCGAAGGCCCGCTGGAGTTTGCTCTCCTGAAACCTTCCTCATGAGCCTAGAGACGCCCTCACCTCCACACCTTGCTCTAAAGTTTCCTGTCAGCCCTGTCTGCATACTTGGCCACAGTAAGCTATTTTTTAAATTTGAATTCATTTATTTTTTTTACTTGCCACTGGATCATCCAGATGATCAAGTTCCTGCCTTTCATTGCCTGCTTCCTTCACGTGGAAGTTCCCTAGAGGAAGCTTCGCTTAGACTCCAATGACGCAGATAACAAGCTCTTCACAGGAGGGGCAGGAAGGCCCAGGGTGGAGGAAGGGAGACACTCAGGAGGTGAATCAGGGGAAGAGGTTCAGGAGTTAAAGGGAACTCACAGCATCAGTTGTATTTTACTCCACAGACAAAGTTAGACAACTAGACACTCTTATGATTCACCCCTGTCTACTTAAATATTTGCTTCACATTATTTCTCAAAGGTTGTTGACTTCCCAGAGGACCTGGGAGTCTATATGATTCTCCATATACAGAGCTATTGTCAGAAGATCTTTGGCTTTAGGAAATTGACACTCTGGAGGCACCGCTTGACAAAAGGAACAATTAGCTGTTTTCTGAAGAAATTCATGTGCAGTTAGGTCAAGAGGAATAAACACAATGTTAGTAAAGGTCAGGGGACCCAGTGTGACTCCCTGGGAGGATGTCATGATACCAGATTTTGCAGACTTGGTTGGGGCCTAGAGGACAGTGTGGCTCATGGGAACAGCAAAACTTCCTCCCGGCTCTAGCCTCTTGCATACCATAAACAAAACAGTGTTTTCATTCTCCAGCCCTCCAAATTGTCTGCAGTGGAAGCCTCAGTGTAATGGAGGGAAGTTGGAGAGCTACAACCACCAGAGCAAAGGAGAAAAACAGAGGTCGAAGTGCCTGAAAGTACGAGACAGTATTGCTGGTTCAAAACTGATGAGATCCAGGATACACTGTCTGGAAATGGCAGTTCAAGCAACGATTGTTAGAAACAGAACAGGAAAACTGGAGACTTCCAGCTAAAGGGAAGAGAATACAGTATGTTGTGAACTTGAGTCATTTTTACAGCTGCTACCATTGTCTCCCTTTTCCCTTCAGCTGGACTTGCTCTGGTCTTATCACACTGGTGTGACAGCCACTGTCAACCGTCAACTTGATGAGATCTAGAATAATGTGAGGGATGAGCCTCTGGACACGCCTGTGAGAGATTATTCTGATGGGATTAATTGATAGGGAAAGTTCCACCCATCAAGATCTCAGACTATGGTATAAGACAAGCCCTGACTCCAGACTTAATGTATGTCCCAGAGGACACCATATAAGCTTGAGATGCTCATATCAGAGAGAATTAATTTACATACCTTTATTCTCTACTTTGTAAAATGATAAGAACAACATAGGTACATCATGGAGTGTTTCTTATCATTAAATAGATTCTGAATATAAAGTGCCAATGCCTGAAAAATAGTAAAAACTCAGAAAGCTGTAAAATCATCATAAATTCTAGGAGCAGGCAACAAAAGCATGTTGGGACTTTAAAAAAATTATGCCAAGAGCTCTCACTCCAGCACTTTTTCCTTCCCAAAGACACTGTTACCCATCACTGGGATGAGACAATCATTTAGCCTTTTCATTTTGGAAAATGTAAGTGAGAGCACTAATTTTGGAAATCACTCTCAGATTATTTATCTAATTGAATGAGGCTTTTTTTTTTTTTTTGGACTGACATCCTAAATCTCCAGTTTGTCTATGATTTGCTCAGAACGACTCTGGATAGTAGGGACAAGTTTTAGAGTGGAAAAGAAAGACATTAACAGCCTGGGAAGCAGGGAGCTCCGGTTTTAGAGAAACTTACCAAGGAGTGCATTGGCCTTTTACATTTGCTACATCGTGCAGGATTAAGAGCAGACTGGGAAAAATCTAAATTACTAAGGAACAGATAGATAAATCACATTTGATGCATGGGAGTCAAATCAGAAGTTAATTCTTGAAGTCACTAAATCACTAAATACTCTTATCACAATGATTTATTGCTAGACTGGTTGCTAGAGTTGGCACCATATCTAACTTGTGTTGATATGGTTGCCAGACACTAGGCGTCTAGTGAATGCTTGTTGGATATGACCACACTGAAAGTGTGTGGATTATTTGTTTCCCCTTGTTAAAGGTTATCCTTCTGTAACATTGCTGTACAATAACATGTTTGAGCGTTAGTAACGGGACCGTTGAAAGAATATGTAGTTGATTTCCCGCCCTGCAATGCAGAGTAGAGTAAGTTTTGCTCAAAGGGAGAGAAAGCATTGGTGGAGTGACCCTTATTTCCATTTTCCCCTCTCCTGTGAGAACTTTTACTCTCTAGTTACATGTATCTATCATTTTTTTCTTATAGATATCAGTCCATCTTTTATATATATGGGGCTTATCCCTCATAACTGGTCTGGAGCTTACCAGATTGGTATGTTATCCCAGCTTCATTTTGAACAGCACTGCACTTGACCATGAAAAAACACTCTGTTACGAATGTCAAATCAGACACCCTAATTATGGAAGATTCACTGCCCATCAGTCATCTGTCTGTATTTATCTTTCTTGGAGTCAGGGTACCACAATCTGCTGATGTTTTCCTCTGTGGATACAGCTTTCAATCAGTGAATTCTCTTCTGAGAACTAGATACCGCTCTTGTACACACACACACACACACAAGCAAAAAAGAATAACTAATAATTGTGTTCATGAATCTATTGCAATCTAGAATCCATACTCACTTGAAAATTCTAATGTAGTAATTAAACTCAAGAGTCTCAAGTTAAACTGTACCTTAATAATGTAGCTTATTTTGTCAAAATCAGTCAATGCCCTCTAATGCAATTGAGGATAAATGGACAGCCAAACTTAAAAATGTGGCTGGTCAAAGCAGTCAGAAAGCTCCTTCATTCTGTCAATAACAATGGCAATTTAGTGAAGTTCTTTTTACTACTGGGGATGTAATTGCTCCTGGCTTTAATTTCTTGTAAGGGTGGAACAGCCGTAATTACTTCATACTTTTAGGAACATTTGGCTACATGATGTTTTGGTGTTTCTCTAAACCCTAATAAAATAGCCCTGTGATTACACATTTTTCCTATGAAGGGGCATGTCTGCCTCATGTCAGCAAAATGGCAGCCATTGTCTACCTTAGTCCAAGACACTGCGGCACTGGTAGCAGAAAACTACCTCCCTGCCTCTCTCATTTCAGGTGTCCCTGTTTGTAGCCATCAAATTTCAGTGTGCCTGCTGGAGCACAATCTTGTTAGGGAATGCGCCTATTTCTCACATGTACCTTTGGAATTCTACAGTAAGGTCAAACTGGACCTGTGGTTCAGATTTAGATGAGGCTATGAATTTGTAAGACTATGAAGAGCATCCAGCAGTTTGGAGAATGCCAGCCACTCTCCTCCTCTGCTTTCAGTCTATCTTTTCCCAGTTCCTAGTCAGCATGTAAGCTCCAAGGTTGGGAACCAACGGCCCCATGCTATTGGAATTAATTTTTCTAGTGTGTTTTATCTTTAGGCCCTTCCTCCAGACAGATCAAAGAGCCTGACAAAAACAAGTGAAAACTTCACGACTATGTTCACACGGGAAAAGGTCATCCCATAAATGACTTTACAAATGGGGCACTCGGGACTGACAGCAGACATTTAAAATGCATGCTGCATGGTTAGTAAGCAACCTGAAGAACAGACTGGTCACTATCTTCTGTCACTGCCTTTCTTCCTCAGTTGTATTAGATTCCAGTTTTCAAGTAAACACACCACTCTCCCAAATAGAAGAAAATTCTAGACTCCTTTGTATTCAAGCACTGTCACTTAACTAAGTTCCGGTGAATGAATTCATAGCAGAAGCATGGGGCAATTCTGGGAACTTTCATGAAAAGATATAGGCCAGATATCTTTTTATCTGCCTCTCTTGTTTCTTAACTCTTTCTTACTGGTTAGAATGTGAGTGCGATGCCTGAAGCTGGAGCAGACGTGTTAGAACACTAGCAGAACTGGGGCCCAGAGTCCACATCTAATGAATGAACAAACTTCAAATAGTACATGTTCTTGTATGCTCTGCTGGATGGTGTTCCATATTAGTGACTCATTCAGATTTTTAACACAAAAAAATAGACATCCGTTTGAGGCAGCTCCATCAAAAATGTCTGTGTTTACACCCAAATGCTATTCATACTAACATAAACACCCAAAACATTTAGAGACAAGGCTTAGTGTTAACTAAGCATGCTCACATTGGCCAGGTTGAGACTGGCTGTCACATGACTGTTTTTCAGCTCACCCTGATTTAAATATATAATGCAGTTAGAGAATGCTAGTTAACAGCTTGTTTCAGACCTATATGAAAATGGTTTTAAGAACACCTGCCGAATAAAACCCTATAAGAACCACCCTGGAGTTTCCCTGAGGCATCAGACACTTGTTATTGTAGGCTGACTTGAAACTCATTCCTGCCTTGTGATGAACCAAAGTGTGGTGTCCCTGCTGTGAGGAACACTATCCTCATTGTCCGGAGCTTCTCTTTCCCCCAGATGGCTGTTTTTCTCACTGACACACTCA
This sequence comes from Peromyscus nudipes, assembly GCA_902168325.1. Lineage (NCBI taxonomy): Eukaryota > Metazoa > Chordata > Mammalia > Rodentia > Cricetidae > Peromyscus > Peromyscus nudipes. Next base: position 31,101 of record CABHPH010127993.1, on the reverse strand, counting down.
AGAGCACAGATATTTACCAATTTCTCCTTGTTTAATGGTCTTCAAGCATGCTTCTCTTGTTAAGGCATTAAAAGCTGGAGGGTCCCTTAAAAATCATTCTTTCCATGTTTTGTCATTTAACCCAAATGTTCTTTATTCCTGTAAATCTGTTGACTTTAAACTAAATTCTTGTGGATCCAAGTCATGCCTGGAAGGTTTATTGAAGGACATACTGTAAGTGCTTGATCAGAGCACAAACACTTCTAAATGCCCAACATTCTCAAGCAAAAGAATTTCTATATAAGCCCTCTGAGGTTACAAACCATGGCTACTTATTACTAAACCTTCTAGCTTCTAGAGCGGTGCTTGGCAATATGAAGCTGTGGAGTGAGAGAGTTTATAGGGACAAGTAAACTTGTTGTTTGACGTTTGTACATGCTTGAGGAACCCTCATGATGTCAGTGAGTCAGCTTGGAGATGGCTTTCCAGGACTGTCTCTATAATGTCTACTGCAGTTACTAGGGACCCACCCATCCTTCACAAATTGTTACAGCATCACACCCTCCTCCTACAGAGAATCTTTTTGCCATTCTAAATTCTCGAAGCATCGTCTGTCGAATTTGGATCCCCCAATGCACTTGAGTGGACAGAGAGGAGCTTGCTTAAGCTGCCTAAAAGAAAGAATAACAAATGTTTTAAATGTTAGCTATCAAAATTAGCAGTTTGGATTGTGGAGTATAAGGTTCAATCCATTTGTTCATAGCAGCGTAAGCCTGCATTTTTAAAGGAATAAATATGAACTGTAAGTGCCACTTAGAGGGAAGAGTTCCATTGCCCATTTCAGTGAGAGGATGGTGGTGGTACTGTATTAGAATGATACTCTCTAGATCTACTCCCCCCATAACCTAATTCATCACTGCCTCTAGTTCTCAAGGGATTACTAACAGGAAACAATGCAAGGATGCTTTCTAAGTAGAAACTAACTCTGTCTTTCAAATGCTGGAGACAGAATATTACAAGGAAGGAAAATCGAATGAAAATATGGAAAGAAAAGATATTCTGATAGTATGTATCAGTAAACAAATAATATTTGTTAATTAATAGTAGTCCCTTTCTCTAAATATTACCATTGCATTTTCATTAAATGAACCTGTAAGGCACGTGGGTCCCTAGAAACAGTACTGTTACTGCCCATCTATTGATGTGTCCTGTGTGTTTCTGAGACTTGAAATGTTAGTGATATGATTTTTCCTCCCAGTTACTCGAGCTATGCTTCAACTAAGAGTTTGTTGCTCCCATAATTCAGTACCCAAGTTAAAACAAGTTTTAAATAAGTCAGGAACAAAAATTCAAAATCCATCAGGCTGCAGTTATATAGAAAAGTGTCCCATTCTTAAGGGTGTTAAATTGTTAGTTGCAGAGTTTAGGGATGGTGAGGTCATGATGTGCGCAGCTTTTTCTCAAGTATATCAAATAAAAACAACATGGGTATATGTATGTCTATGTACGTGTGTGTAGACACATGGAAAGGAAAAGAGTCATGTAGACTGATGCAGAAGGCTGACGGTTATGTGCGTGCATTCTTTGTATGACTCGTGATGCCTTCCAGTATGTTTGAAATTCTTTCCAAAGTCATGTTGAAAGAAATCAGGCCAGTGATAAGGAACAACTAGATGATTTGTTACTTCAATGCTCGTTCCTGCTTTCCCCTTAGTAGACCTCAGAGCACACGCACAGGCTCATGTGAGTGGCACTTTTGGACTTTCTGCTCACGTGATGTGTGCTAGCACAGTTTGTGAGCAGAAACTCCGTCATTTAACCTACCTCCGCCATCGAGTACTGAGTAACTCTAGGAGACATTTGACACAGTGGTTTGACTTTTAAGACAACTATTTCGCAGATGTAACATAACGCCATCCCTTATAAACACGACTGCCCTTTTGTCCTTTCAGATTTGGTTGAAACTGGCCCCTGGAGTTCAACTACCTGAGAAACATCCTTGAGCAAGACAGCCCAGGCAAGCTGCCCAAACCACAGGCTATTGGCAACTTGGCCAAAAGCGACTCCTCGGGACTGTTGACCTCCACGGTGCTGATGAATACAATGAGCCGCAGAAGAGGCATGATTTGTTTTGAACACATTTACTATGATTGATGGCCCATATCTGGCAAGTTACTTCACTCCCAGCGTAGATGAAAGTTTCACTGCTTTGCCTCTTACAACATTCCTGTTGGGACAGGTTTCAGCCTTATTTGCCAACTACTGACAAGTCACTAACATTTGCTACATGAAGAACTCATTAGCTACTGAATGGGTCTACGCTATACATAATATTCCAGAGTCACCACGAGCTCCCTGCTAAGTTTTCCTCACTGAATGCCTCTGGAAACTCTCCTTCAGGCTACCAAATTTCAAGGTATGAGTCTCAATATCAACCAGCCAGAACATTTTTGACATGGGCCAAGGCCAGAACCAGAATCAGGTTAGGAAGTGATCTATTATGAATGGCAGGCTCTAAACCACATATCCATGATCAAAACCACCCACAAATGGATTCTGACCATTCTATGCCTCAAGTTATTATGAGAGAATATCAGTCTTTTAAGTAAGCCAATTTCAGATTCTGGCTCCAAAAAAAAAAAAAAGAGTCTAAAAGAAGATTAAAATGAAGATAATTAAGGTTTTTGGCAGTGGCAAGAGTGTGGGGAATGAAAACTACAAAATGGCAAGAACAGATGAGTTCCTGTTCTGGGACATGGAAATCCTCATTGCAAGCTGCAGAAGAGCATGGGGAAGCACACGAAGCCCAATGACAGGATTAAAGCTATTTCCAAGGCCACTCTAAGGAAAGGCTGCTCAAAACCTGACCTGGATTGTGGCCAGAATTCAGAGGTTTGTTTTCATTGCCACTGGTGCTGTTGCCCTTAAGTAAAGAAACATGAGAGTGAAAAAATATTTTCTTTGGGGGTCAAAAGGAAAGAAGAGATGGGATGACGTAGAAGGGAAAGGGAGGGGAAGACACAGAAGAGAGATAGATGTAAGTGTGCTAAATTTCTGCCCCCTTCAAAATGGCAGGTTTTGCTACATGTTGATAATGTTTCCCTACGATTTGTGATTTTTTTAATTAACTGATAGGCTAGTTAGCCAAGATGACCTTCCACCCTTGGTATCCTTACAGTAAACTCCATGGATTAGCCATCAGACAGTCCTAGCCAGGCTTTTATTGGCCTCCTATGTACTAGAGTATCACACCACTGTCCAAAGAAGCTACAAGGTCTTGGTGCGGGTCCAGATAAAATGAAGTTTACCCTTTGGTCCTATAGGTTGCTTATGTCCCAGTGTAGTATGCTATCTCAACACAGAAAATAGGAAACAGGTCACACCAGCAGTGAGTTTTCAGGATTGTGGTGATTTGTCAACTCAGACTGAAGGTCCATTTAACTAGTTTGCTAGTCTGCTTAGTGTATCACTAAGTCATCTATTCTGAATTAAATTAAAAATATGCTCAGAGTATTAGCAGCCCCCAAATTAATGGACTCGTTAGTGATGATCCCCTGGATGGACTTCTATTTCTCCTTCTATCCTTCTAACAAAAGAGACTGACTTCCAAGAATAAATACTTCAGTTGTAGAAATGTTCAGAGTGCCCTACTTTCAAAAATAAAATAAAATAAAATAAATTGATTCAGCCATTCAGCGTCTGGCCTATACACTCCCAGGAACTGAAATTTGGAGCTTAAGAGGCATCTGTCTTCTCACGCTCATTAGAGTATTAGTCCTATTTGCCAAAATATGGCAACAATTTTAATGTCCATGTATACAGGAATGAATAAAACTGTGGCATACACATAGAATAAAATATCATTGAGGCTCTACAGTGGAACAGGTCCTGGGCTAGACGTGATGGCACACACATGTCATCTCAGCCCTTGTGAGGCATCTGAAGTAGGAGGATCACAAGCTGGCTGCCAGCCTGGTCTACACAGCAAGACTTTACTGTAGCAAAACCAGGCCAACACAAAACAACAACAACAAAAATATGTAAAATCCTTTCACTTGCAATAACATGGATCGACTTGGGTGATACTGCGCTATGTGAAATACACCAGGCACATAAAGCCAAATACTATATGACCTTGTGTACATCCAGACTCTAACATGGTCGGTTATTCTAGAAGCAGAAAGTAGGACCGTGGTCACAGGGGCTAGGAGAAAGATGCACTGGGGAGGTGATGGTCAGAGGGTACAAAGTCTGTCTTGAAAGATAACTCCTGGACAGCAACACTCTGGTGTATTTGAAAATTGGCTAGGAGGGGAACTATTAGTGTATGTGCCTGCACCACAAAAGGAAAATTAAGATGAGAAAAAGTAATACAAGCAAGATGATGGAATTAGGAGATGGGGCTTTGCAGAGCGCTCAGGTCATGAAAACACAGCCCTCCTAATTGGGGCTAATAGTATGCTGGTATAAAAGAGGTTGGGAAGGTGCTTTGCCCTTTGCATTATGTGAAGACATGGTCAGAAGGCACTTTCTATCAAGGAATAGGACCACATTAGATATTGAAGCTACTGGTGCCTTCATCTTGGAGGTGCCAATGTCAAGAACTCTGCAAGATAAATTCTGTTGTTTAGACATCATCCAGTATATGGTTGTACAGCCTGAACCAGCTAAGAAAAGAAGAGAAAATACGCCCTTAGGGAGAATACATTAAAGGATAGATATAAGGTGTGTTAGTTTGCTTTTCTGTTGCTGTAACAAACATCATGGCCCAAAGCAAGTTGAGGAGAAAAGGTTTACTTCATCTTAAAGTATATGATGGCTAGTCCAGGCAGGAACGCAGGGCAGAAACCCGGAGGAAGGAGCTGGAGCAGATGCCATGGAGGAGAGGTGTTTATTTTCTTGCTCCTTATGGCTTGCTCAGTCTGCTTTCTTATAGCACCCAGGACCACCTGCTCCAGGGGTGGCAGTGCCCACATTGATCTGGGCCTTCCCACAATGATTGTTAATCAAGAAAATGCTCTACAGACTTGCCCATAGACCAATCTGAAAGAGACATTTTTTCAGTTGAGGCCCCTCTTCCCAGAGAGCTCTAGCTTGGGTCAAGTTGGCAGGCAGGCAGAAAAGAGAGAGAGAGAGAGAGAGAGAGAGAGAGAGAGAGAGAGAGAGGGGAAGGAAGGAAGGAAGGAAGGAAGGAAGGAAGGAAGGAAGGAAGGAAGGAAGGAAGGAAGGAAAGAAAAGATCTACCATGACATACAGTTTTTGAAGCTGTCACTGAACAAACTTCAAGACTATAGTATTGATGGTATTGAAATGCTGACTAGTTTTCTGATACAGTTTCCTGGTGTCTGAATGTCACTGCAAAGATGAATAAGCCAAACAGATTGGATTCATATGGGTTTGCCATATGACACATTTTCTCCATATAAGATGAAAGGAAAAACTGATTTCACCCAATTTTCTGCTTTATTTGGGTTACAATTGAAGCCAGTGTCATTATTTTTGTCTGTCCTTTTGTGTTAAAATCTGATGCATAGTTGTGCTGTTACAAAAGTAATAATTTAATATTCTCCAGTATCACTAAGTTTTTGTTGTTGTTGTTGGATTTTCATGAGAAAACAAACAAATGTTGCCCCCTCCCAAAAACAAAATCTAGGACATTGACTTTCTTCAACAAAATCATGGTACCCTCATACATTATGAATGTTATAGTTACCAAATAAATGAGTTTCTATCTCCTACATTCCCCCAAGTCCCCATGCTAAAGGCTCTCCTGTAGCACTATCAAGTGAAACATTTCAGAGGTGGAGCTTGGTGGGAGGGCTTATGTACTGTGGTGTGCCCAGAGGTGGAGCTTAGTGGGAGGTTTAGGTCACTGTGGTTTGCCCAGAGGTGGAGCTTAGTGGGAGCTTTAGGTCATTGTGGTGTGCCCAGAGGTGGAGCTTCCTGGGAACTTTAGATGACTGGGCTACAACCTTAAAAGAGATTGTGAGAAAAAGGTGTCTTCCTCTTTTCTGTCAGTTCCCTGGCATGGACTATCTGGCTTTTTCCGGATCACATATTCCTGACATAACATACTCCATTCTCTGTGGTTCATGAACAATGGGGCCAGCTGACCACTAATAGAAACATGGACAAAGCAAATGTCCCCTTTTTATAAGCTGGTTATATGATTTACATTTTGTTAATTTTTTTTTCATTAGAAGACTACACGGAACTTGGAAATTTACTGTTGAGTGGACAATGTTTAATAACTGAAAACTCACGAAAACCTCCTAAGACTACCAAATGAAGTTCTCTTGTACACCCTGCAGTCACCATATAGGAACCTGACTTATGGTCCAGGTTTCAAACTACCTAACTGATCTTGGATTTTCTGCTACATACATGTGTTCACATGTCTGTTCAGTTGTTTGTTCTATTTAGCAGTTTGTGTTTGGCAGATATATGCCAAAATGTTAGTTCCAATGATGACTAGATCACCTGTAATTTTCTACCGCGTAGAGCATGAGCAAAGAATATCAATTGTAAATGAATTAAAAGGGAAATTTAATGTTTGATGTTGAAAAAAAACATTTCAAGAAAAGGCAATATATCTCCTATTAGGAAGTTAACACATCAACACAGGGCAGCTAAACCTGTAATCAAAGCCCCAGCAAAATGACTAGTAGGTGATGCTTGCTTTGAAAGAGAAGGTACCTTAGGGATGGAATCCTGGGTCTGTTTTGTATTTGGGTTTCAAATCTAGCTGCATGACCTTGAACCAGTTAAGCCTTCTCAGTCTCAATTTCCTTCTCTGTAATGTGAGACTGAAGCTACCTGCTGCCTGACGGGGTGGGGACCCAAGAAAGGACAGACAACCCACTAAACGGCACCTACTATAATTTTAATTTTTAGCTGTGGAAATGTTCCCGTTAGGGGAAACATTTCAACTTTATCTGGAAGAGCATGTGGGTGTTCATTAGGCTGAAAAAGTTTGTTAGGAGACTCAGGAGGGGAGGGAGAAAAAAAATGAGCAAATTCCAGGAACCATAATGAAAATGATCTCTTGGAGGAATGGTAAACAGATCGGTGCAGCTGGGGCATAATGCCATCTAAATAATCCACCTTCTTCTATCAGCTCACAAATGAAAGGAAGCAGTCCAAGACTCTATTTAAATCTTTCGTCATTCTTACTCCCTGCCATTCTCTGTACCATAAAAATACAGCGCTCTCTCTCTCTCTCTCTCTCTCTCTCTCTCTCTGTGTGTGTGTGTGTGTGTGTGTATGTGTGTGTTTTGAGAGACTTAGTTCATTAAGATTAGCAGATTTCACAGAATTAGACAAAAAAAAAAAAAGGAAGGAAGAGTGTAACAGTAGAAATGTTCTGTGTGAGAGCCTGCATGTTCCCTTCAGTCGACACTATGCAATTAAAGAATTAAAAGTTACTATAGGGATATTTCAGTGATCCTCTTACAACCATCTTAAGTATTATTTTCTATCTGAATTCACCCTTCCCTACCTATCTCTCATTCCTCATGGTGTTTGCAGGCTCTGCTCAGAGACAGGAAGCATTCTTTATCCGAGGGAAGCCCTCCCAGTCTTCCCTGGATGATCCCTTTGTAATCCAGACAACATCTACATTCTAGTACTTGCACAGAGGTACAGAGTTGCCCTTGGCGCCCGGGCTGACTCACACTTCCAGATGGCCTTGTTAACCTTCTTTCACACTCCCTTTTTGGCACCAACTGCCCTGATCTGGTGTGGCCACGATAATTTTCTTTGTCACGAAGACTAGTGTTTTTAAAAACTTAAAAGCCTCTATTGCTCTACTGTATAAATTCAAAGACTGTTGAGCTTCTATATATATATAATTACTTGGAAAAGTACAATCAAGTTCAAAAGAAAAAAAATAGAGATCCATAATTCTTCCTTCCACAATTTCACCATCCAAAGACAACCACCAGGGACATCTTCATGTATTGCTTTCCATCCCTCCCCTTTAGGGGACCCTAGGAGAGACTTCCCACAGGGAAATTACTACCTCAAAGAGAATAAACACTTTTCAGTCTGAACATGTACTAAATCAAATTGTTCTTGAGAGGTTAAACCAGTGTCTACATTTAGGAGTCCTGTTTGTAACGTTACACCGTATTCTCACCAATGTTTATCAGAAGATGTTACTTGCAAAAATAAAGCTGCATGTGTGCATTCTTGTTGTTTGTTTTAACCTTCTTATGAGTACAAGCTATCTGTTTTAAAATTTAAGGTTTATTTGTAGCAAGTTTATGTAGATATATATATGTCTAGGTTCCTCTAAAAAGGACATAAGCTACTTGTTAATGTGTCACCCTTGGGCATTGACTTGCTGATATTTCACAGTGGAAGATGGAGGTCCCAACATTTAATTGTAGTGTGGTGGATCCTTATTGTATAGCCATTGAGAGGACTATGGAAACTTAGAACAGATAACATGTATCATATCATATCTTATCATATCATATCGTCTATCATTTCTTACTCCTGTTATCAGAAATTTTTGCTTTCCTTGTTAAAAATTCTTGTCCTTTGTTGGCTTCTGTAGGTTTCTATATGCATATCACTAATTCATTTCCCAACTTTTCCTAATGCTAAAGTACAGTTAAGAAAAATTAAGACTTACATCAAATTCCTTTTGAAGCAGTCTCTCCCATCATTAGCTTCTTGAACCTGAAATGGTTATTTTTCCATCTTGGTTTTGTATATCACTTTGAGATGTTCCTTCCTGAAGATAACGTTTTTAGAGGTCACTCTCTAGTTTTGGTGAGCATGTTTATAACAGGCTCTTGAGTAAATATGCATTTGAAGCAAATCATTGTTCTGTGCTCATTGATAATTAGTCATTTAGTGGTTTACTACATGTGCTGTCTAGTTTTAAGTCATCGTGATACAAGTTAGAATCATTTGGGAAGGGAGAACCTCCATTGAGAAAATGTTCCCAGCAAATGGACTGGATTCATGGTTATGATTGATGATTGATGTGAGAGGCCCAGTTCACTGTGGGTGGTGGTGCCATAGGGCAGGTGGTCCTAGGTTCTATAAGAAAGCAGGGCTAAGCAAGCCATGAGGAGCAAGACAGCAAGCAGCACTCCTCCATGGCCTCTGCTTCAGTTCCTGCATCCAGGATAACTTCCTTGAGTTTTTGCCTCGACTTCTTTGGATGAAGGACTGCAAGCTATAAGATGGAATGAACTCTTTCCTTCCCAAATTGCTTTTGGTAATGGTATTTACCATTATCAGAACAATTGAAATCCCAACTAAGACTGCATATAGTTTTAAGTTGAGAATTATTTCCTCATGAATTTAAAAGGTATTGCTTCATTCTTTCCTAGGTTCCTATGTGAATTTTAGAAAAAACTTATAGCCTTTCAATTTTTAAATTATTTCTACATGACCCCATATTGGCTCTTAGAGTATATATATATATATATATATATATATATATATATATATTACATAGAAAAGCTGTTGTAAAGAGCAGCAGGAAGTCTCTAAATCTTGCTGAGGAATAGAAGGAGGAAACGGTTGTATGTGAGGGTGAAAAGTATGATTTGAGTTGTGGAAATGTATCTGTTTGCACACAGTCATGAAGACACTGCTGCTATCCACCTAGCAGGTATAAGTTTCTGCTAAGGTTCTGGGGATAATACTCTTGTATGGTACTTGTTTGATGATCCAGAAAATCTCTTATTGCTTAAGTTATATGGAATGGACGCCTCTACAGTCTGAACATATAGACTGATTGAACGTTCTAGCAAATTAGTTTGGACATAATACACAGAATATTTATTAAAGTAACATCTTGCTGTTATATGAAGAATAAATGACTAAGCTGTCAAAGAGAGCTTTCTGCTTTGAAAGCCTCCAGAAAGATCACACACACACACACACACACACACACACACACACACACACACGTTAAATATGTCTGCATGTAACATATATTACCCTCCAGAAGCAACAAATAGAGGTAACTTGTATAGGTCTCCAGAATAAAGTTAGGAGTTATGAAATGGAGAAAGAAAAAGTGGGTAATAAGGTCCAGGAAGACAAATATGTAAAATAGGAAAGAAAGCCACAGGCCATGGAAGGTTGAAACGGGGAAGGATTTTCATAACTCCCTCCCTTCCTCACAGTGGAAATCAGTCCTCCAGCAGTCACAGATGTCTGAAGATTCCCCTATTAGCCAGTGAAACAGGAGTTGCACACAATGTTCTGGGCTCCTTTAGAGTGTATTTTATTATACCTCACAGTTCCTTACTTCTTACTGTAAATATAAATTATCTTCCTGTGCATAAGGACTGACCAGAAGAGCTGTGAGGCACAATTAGATTTCAACTCCAAGTTTTAGTAATAGCTCTTGGAATTGCTTTGTGGAAAGGACTCCAAGGCTTCTGGAAAAAAAGTTTCCTAATTATGTCTACCTGAGGCACAAAGCAGGAGATGCCATCTAATTATTTTTCAGAGACAGAACCCACCTAAAAAGGAATAATGAATGGAAATTAAAGGAAAAGAATAAACCATATGTAATCTATGGCTGACTTCTTTTAGGCTCACCTTACATGATCAAATTTGCTCTTGAAAAGTTCATTCAATTTTGCATTACCTGAAAATTTGATTTTTCAACTCTGATTCCTTTTTCTGTTTAAATGTGCCGTTTGGAGATGTTTCCTATTCCAACTCGAGACCACGTAAAATCACTAGTTACCTTGGTTGCTCTCAAATAGAAATGTATTTAAAGAAATTATTTCAAGTCATTAATGCCCATTTTTTTTTAAAGCTCAGCTCATGAAAATTTGGAAATTTTTCATTCAAGTAAACAGACATTTCTTAATATACCATGTTTTTAATTTAAAGAAAATCCTAAAATTTTCTTCCACTATTTACATATTCATAATAAGGACATAAAGGGGAAGACTTTCTTTAATATAGAACCATTTTAAGCCTCATTATGACTCATAGCACACCGCAATATGTCTCTCCCATCATTATTCTTTTGTTAACATGAGGTAGACGTATGCCCTGTCTTTCAGAGTATTACTTCCCAAGTATGTCTCACAAATTCATTTAATTTCCTTGTTTTTCTGTTCTAAACATCTGTTTATATTTCAAAACATCAGTATTCCTTTTTATTATGTAATTTTATATCACAATATTGTCTTATAAAAATATTTATACATTTGTGTGTGTGTGTGTGTGTGTGTGTGTGTGTGTGTGTGTGTGTGTGTGTGCCACACTGCATGTGGAGACCAGAGGCCATCTTGTGGGACTGTTGTCTCTTTCTACCATGTGGGTCCCAGGGTTTGAACTCAGGCTTTGGGGCGCCTTTACCCACTAAGCTATCTCACCAGCCAATACTGCCATTTTCTTGTGAGGTTCTTTCCTTGTGTCAGTTTTACTTCCTGATTTTTGGCAATCTTAGAGTCACTGCAGATCCCTCTAGAAAACTTATTAAGATTTGTGCCTTAATTTGGAGTTATTAAGTAATCTTCTGGGGATTCTTGGAAAAAAACAAGAAGGAAGACTAAAGAGATAAAAAAATAGTATTAGTTTTCTTTTTGTTAATCAAGCACAATTCCCCGGCTCACTCTGGCAATCAATGTGGTCTTAAATGGCCATTTTTTTTGTACCATTTACATTTTGTACAGCACACTTTTCATTGATATTTATAAAGAGGAAAAACAGCATAATTCTTCAGCCATAAGGGGAGCCTCCTGGCAAATAAAATGAAAACTTACTCCCATTAGCAAAACCCTAGGGTTTAAATCTAGAGAACATGTACTTAAGAGTACTAATAGAAAAGGTCCCTAATCTGTATTCTCGGTACACTGTTTGGTTTGAGGACATTGCCGTGTGATCACTGAGAATGCCAGGCGAGCTATTTTCCGTGGCCCCTGACAATACAGGAAGCAGAGAAGAGAAAGTTCACCCTATCAACAGTGACCGTAAAGAAACTGAGGAATGCTTGGTTACTATAAATGTCACCTTTATGAGCCTGACAATTCCGAAGCATTCAGGCACTGGGAAAGTTTGATAGATACCTTACTATTCTCAAGTTGAAACAAATGCTCTTAGCTAAGAACAAAGAATGGTTATCTAGCAGATGGTGGTACATTTCTTTTGTCATTTTTGCATTCATAATAATCAATTCCTTGCCTTGAACATGTCAAATAATTCGGGTTTCAGATAATATACCACAACTTATTTGTTCTACCCTGTCATTCCATTGCTCCCCACCCTAAAACTAAAATAGTAGAAGTGAAAATTTTGCTGCCGTTGTATGCAATGTACATGTAGCAGTATGGATGATCATATTTGTAATTTATCATTTCAATTATTTTGTAAAAGTGCTATGATTTGAAGCACTCATCTGTCTCTGACACACTGAAGTCCATATGAAAATGTTTGATTACCAAATAAACAAATTTCTTTCCAGGGTGTGGTTAGGAGCTAGGATTTTGAATTCATAATGACCTAGGTTCATATCCCAGCTCTACAACTATAAGCTGTATAATAATTGACCAAGTTCCTTAAGACCTTTTTGGCCTTAGGTTTTTGTATTTATAATGTTATAATAGCTTTCCTATGGTTCTTTGGAATATTACAAAGCATGACTACAAAGCTCTTGTCATAAGTCCACATAGAATAAGTATTTAACAAAATAATAATACCTTAGTTATTAGAAAACTTGAATTTTAAATAATTTAGGGAGCTCCCCCATTTTCTTGTTTTTCTCTAGTTTGGCTTCAGTTGTAAAAGGCTTCCTGGCAGCTGAGACAGATACACTATACACCCACAGGGCTGACAGCTGAGTTTCAGGGTTTGGCAGGCTCTCTCACTATTTTCTTTGCTCAGATACTTCTGAGAGCAGCAGTGCATGCCTATCTGTTGTTTACATTCAGAAAGTCCTGTAGGAATAGACCAGGGAAATCAGAAGATCATCCCTGAGCCTTGACCTCCTACCCAGCAGAGCATCATGTATGCTCCGAGACAGCAGACTTCCAGCTGTAGATGAACGAGCTTCTCCGCCTTGTACAAGGACAACTAAGGCAAAATACACCTTGGTTGTGTACAGTGTGGACTTTTGCTAAGACTTCCAGACCTCTGAATTTCTGAAATCCTGTACTCTGCAGTAGAGTTGCTATTTCCTTGATCAAAGAATTTTTTACATTTGATAACTATTCTGTACTCCAGAAGCAAATGATTCCAGTCCCTCTAATTTCTTCTTTTATGGTTATCTTTGCATATTGTTTCCTCCATCTTTATTACTAATTAACCGATTTAAAAATCAATGCAATACTAACTGTGTATGGTGGGGGATGCCTATAACCCAGACATTTGGAAGACTAATTTAAATTTAAAATTTAACTGTGTCTTTTCTCATTGACTTAATACTCTAAAATTTGAAATATCACCAGCTGGTATGGCTGGCAAGGTAGTTCAAATGGTTAAAGGTATTTTCTCTTCAAACCTGATGATGTTGGTCTGGTTCCTAGGACCCACATGATGGAGAAAACTCCCACAAGCTATTCTTTGACCTCCACATTCATGTGCTGGCATGTGTATGCCTGTCCCCAAATAAATAAATACACAAACATTGAAATATTTAAGAAAATATTTCCAATGGGGGAAATCACAGAGAACCAAGGGCTGTAGTCAGCCATCTTCCCACCTGTACAGCTTAAGCTCTATTGAGGACATGGTATGCAGGACAAGGATGCCATAGCCACACATGTGCACATTTTCCACAGTCTCAGTCTCATACTGTGGTCAGAGTTGAGACTGCTTAGGACAAGCCAGGACTCAAGCCACTGACCTAATTCTAATGCTTCCTTCTGGTCTGTTTCTTGCATGACCTCAGAATGTGTCGTTGTAAATCTCAAAGTGAGACAGTAGTTGCACATTTTGGAATGTGGGTTATATTATGTTACTGAAGTAAGTGAGATAGACATAAGCCAGGATCTCTGTGGGCTCCAGCTTCCTTTCTCTGAATCAATCTCTATAGTCCCTTCTAGCATAAAGTCAGGATCTCACTATAGACTACAAGGAACCCTGGCAAACTCCCCACCCTGCAATGCCCTGCTTGGAATTCTTAAATCAGTTCTCAGAACTGCCACTTCCTCCTTTGTCTGTGTGGGGCTCTCCTTGGTCCCCCACCCTGTGCATCAGGTGGCAAAGCAGGATCTCTCCATTTACAATAATCCTAACATGGTTGCTTGAGGCTCACTACCCAAGTTGTAAAACTCCTGTGGCAGCAAGCACTCAGCTGCTAAATGTGCCCCCTGGGAAAAGGCCACAGGCAAAGCAGGAGTGCAAACAGATTTTATGTGAGAATGATGATCCACATGATGCCTGGTTTTGATCTTCTTTGAAGTTTAACAAAACCCAACTTGAATCAGTAGGATCTTGACAGGAATGGGTGTCAGATCCCTACGGGACAGATGGTAGGCTTTCCTAGTGTTTCACTTAATCCTGCAACATAGATCATGAGTCATACTATAATTCAAGATCTGAATTGCAAAAATAAAGGAGGCCGTACATGAATTTATAGTCATAGCGAATGTATTTGTCAGCCATCGAGAAGCAGATGAAAAACAGAGATCTTCACCAACATCCCAAGGTTGTGTGCTAAACACCTTTAATCAAATAGATGAAGTTCAAGTCAAAATTAATCTTTAAATTGTTGATGACCGTGGTTTTTTGCATTATTGTGAATACGACACTAGGGAAAAGGCATAAAGTCCTATGACGTCTAAGTGACACTCGAGCTTTGCAGCGATGTCAAGTGCTATAGTTGGGGTCTGAAATGTCCCTTAAAGGGCCTCATGATACAGATTTTCTCTTCAGCCTGTTGCAGCTGGAAGGTGGTGGTATCTTTAAAGTGTGTGACCTAACGGGAGGCCTTCTCATTATTGAGAATGTACCTCAAAAGTAGCTTGATCCCTGCCTCTTCCTCTCTGGTATTTTGTACCCTGACTACCAGGTGATTAGCTCTGCTTGGCCATGCATTTCCCCTAGTAGGTGTCCCCTTGTCACTGTCCCCAAGACAAAAGGGCCAACGGATAATGTCAGAAATTGTGCAAAACTTTTGGGCCAAATCAACCTTTTCTTTTTATAAGTAGATTATTTTGAGTGATTGTTACAGTAATGGAAATTCCAGTAGTCATCGTAGTAGAAAACCTCTGATCATATGGTCAATATAATCAGCTTTGAATGGTTGAATTCTTTTTATCTGCCCTCAATATCATATTTATTCCATTAATGGTTTCGTCTTTTCAAGCATTCTCTTTCTCTGCTATGAAAGTCCCTCTTCTGTAAAATTGAGCAATTTTTATCCCATTGTTTAATGATGTCTATAATATAGCCTACATTATTTGTTAGCAAACTTACAGTAAGATAGAATAGGATTATTCATTCAATAAAAACAGAAGGACAATTTTCTATCATAAAAACACGAGCTTTGATCCAACATTTACAATTAATGATGAAACTAATCAGAAACGATTGTCTTCAATATGGTTTACGTTGCTTGGAAAACTATAATCTAAGCAATTAAACATGAAAACCAAATGCATAGTGATGGTGTTTGAAAGAGTTGGGCAAAATAATTGTATTTCCTCTGACTCATTCAAGGGATTAACTAAGATGTATTAGAAGTGTAAAATACGGTTTATAAGAAAGGTGAAACATTTTAAAGTATATTTCCATACTAGGTCTTCTATGTAGCAGTTAGAAAATGAAAGAACAATATCATGTATGATTTCCATAAAACATTAATCATCTAAGCAACATGAAAAGGCATTAATTCAAATTTTGAACTTAAAAATACATATGTATTTTTAGGATGGCTCAGTATGCTAATTATATCATAACTAGTCCTAGATCATTCTACAAGCTCAATGAAGTTAGTTGTTACAGCCTCTTAAAACTACAGTTTGACTTATGGTGTCTTCTTTCTTCTGGAAGTCATTTTTCTAAGAACTTGATGACAACTCTTTCTAATGCAGACTGCCTGCTTTCTAAGCCTGTTGGGCTGTTGCCATACCGAGATTGGTTTCCATAAAGCTTCTGGGTTGTTCCCTGCACTCCCTGTACACTAGGTTAATTGTTCTACTGGATTCTTGGTGCTTTGTTGTGTACCTTGTTCACTTGAGGACATCTTCAACTCATTTTTTTTTAAATTGGGAAAGGTATGTAGGGAGTCCATTTGTACACTTGATCTTTGCATGCTCAAGTACATCTTTAGTTTCTGTTAATCTTGCCAGTTGGGCTATCAACAGTATCTCCTCATCTGTTCTAGATTCCAGTATTGCTGATGAAAAGTCTGATCTCTTTGAAAGGTCTTTTCTTTGAGTTTGAAGAACCTTTAGGATTCATTTCTTATTTTTGGAATTCCAGAATTCCATCAGTACATGCCAACATCTGTATCCTTTTTACCTTGGCGGACATTTTAACCTGAGGATTTGAATTGCTCTTTGTGTCAATAAAGGTTTTCATTATTTTTCTGCCTTTGCATTTTTTGTTTCTACCACACTTTCCATATCCCTTTATCCTATTTATTCTATTATATTTTCTATTATGGACTTCTTTCTCTATATTCCAAGAGTTTTCCTCAGCTAATTCAGTATCCAATCACCTTTAGCCTTTGTCCAAAGCTTCCTATTCAAACCTAAGGAATGTGATTTCAGAGGCTACATTTTTCTTGTTTTTGTATCTACTTCTGTCACCCAAACCTGTGGGACAAATCTTACATATTTCTCTTTGTAAGAACTGTCCTAACATGTCTCCTCTCCCAGTATCTATATTATGTATTTTCTCTCTTCCCTACATAATGTGTCTATTCACACCTAGAGGTCATGTAATGTTTTCATCTCAAATATTTTTTCAAGAATTCAAATACCAGCACTCTCTTCTACTTTGGATGGGAGAACTCTATTCTCCTCTTAGTTTTCCACCCACTTCTTGGTTAGTTCATGTAAGTTACAGAGGTTGGCTTCTTCTCTCTCTGTACTTTATTTTCTCATTCTTTGCCCCTGTGGGACTGGAAAGCTTACCAACTTCTCTGCTCAAGTCTCCAGCTTAGGTTACTCTTCTACAGTCTACAAATTTCTCCTGAATGTGCACAGGCACCTCAAACTCCATCTTCACAATACTGGTATTTACCCAGTCTTTAATTCCTGGTCCCATATTTAGAATAGAAGCTACCATCATTTACATAGGCTGTGAAGCCAGAAATCCTTGAGTTCCCCTCTCAGAGTCTTCTGAAAGTCACCAACTTCTGTCTCTTCAACTCTACAAACAACTATTGAATGATCTCATGAGGATTCTTGTTGAAGCCTCTTTGTTTTTCACATGATAATAGCAGTAGGCTCTCAGCCACACCTCCTCACCCATCCAACTCCAAACCAGGATCTCTCAAAAATGAGAGGTCACACACTTCTGAAGATCAGTTTCAGAACATGTAATCTCACTACAAGGACCATCATACCTAAAAGCCCAACGTCATTTCCTCAAATGACGAAGTGTTAATTCAAACTCTAATGCATCAACAAAGCCTTAAGCTAAATCATGGTACTTGAGCCACGCGATATTTGTTATGGTTTCAGGTGTATCAAGCAAAAATACCAAAAGCAAAGGGAAAAATTCTCACAAAGAGCACTTCAACTCAACATATTTTCCCCAAAATTACAGACCATGACACCTATTATCCAGGAAGCATCCTGACCAAAGGATTAAATGAAGATGTAAGAGAAGTGTAAGCAAGCCTTCCAAGTAGGGGCTGATGGCTCTGTCCTTGAATGAAATCACCTAGCAGCAGTACTCAGTGCTAAAAAAAGAAAGAAAGAAGGAGAGAAAGAAAGAGAGAGAGAGAGAGAAGAAAGAAAGAAAGAAAGAAGGAGAGAAAGAAAGAAAAGAAAAGAAAAGAAAAGAAAAGAAAAATCCAAGTCCCTCAGCAACTCAAGATGGCTAGCAGCTTGTGATGGATTGCTTCTCTTTAACTATCTATCACCTTGCTCCTTATTTCCCACTGTCCATAACCCATTGAGTGTAACCTGTTGGTGATCATTCTCAATCTTCTCACATTGTAATGTTTTTCTTGGACAACTGCCAGCTAATCCTGCACATCACTCCCTCGGCATCCTGAAAGCCCCAGATCAAAGAGGTCTCATCTCTAGAAGAATTGACATTCTTTAAAAATCTTTGCCTGGCAGTGGTGGCTCACTCCTTTAATCCCAGCACTCTTGGATGCAGAGGTAGGTGGATCTCTGTGAGTTCGAGGCCAGCCTGGTCTACAGAATGAGTTCCAGGACAGCCAGGGCTATGCAGAGAAGCCCTGTCTCAAAAGACGGAAAAAAAAAAAAGTCTTCCTTGTTAGCCTTGGTAAGTGTGCACCCGTAGTACACTGTCATGTCATTTAAGATTCTTCTTTCTATCTGCTATCCTTGACTGCTCAGACATTAAAGTCAGGCCCTGCTTTAGTCCATATTTCAGTCCCTAAACCAGGCATAATTCCTAGTCACACAATACATACTCGATGAATGAATGACCTCCATCTACATTTAACTTTCTGTCTCTGCTGTAATCAATTAGCTCATTTCTCTGTTTATCCATTATTAATCACCTATCTGTTAATTTCTGGGAACACATCCTCTTCCCCAAAGAGTAATTTACATATAGTGCCCTCCACTCTTTCTCTCTCTAATCATTTCTCTCTCTAAATCAGACACATCATCATGTGTCTTTTTTCAAAATCTTTCCCAAGCCTGATAACTTTAAAACCACGTTAGAAGTTCAATTCACGTTTCTAGGAAGCCTCCATTTTGTCTTTATGTATCACTGATTCCTGCTGTAGAGAAAATCCTGAGTGTGGAACTTCACCCAAAGGCAGTTCACTTTTTTTTTTTTTTTTTTTGGTGTGCTAAGTGGAGTAGGAGTTATGATTAAGGGTTCAGAAAAGATGAATGCTAGGTGGTATTCTACATCATCGAGCTGTGACATTGACTTCATGGAGATAAAAGAGCTAACTTGTATGGTGTTATAATCAACATTATGCTAAGGCTATAACATTTAGTAATTTTAAGGGATTGCTTACTGATTTTACCATTTCTGTTATTGTTTCTCAATACTAAATCATGAGGAAAGATAATAGAGCAAGTATCTGTTGAGCCTTTATGTTGACCAAGCATGATTTTTAAGAACACACATACACACATGCACACACGTATGTGTGTATTATCTCAATGATTCTTCACACTATTATTAGACACATTTCATTTTCTAGGGATAGTGAGGCATGAAGAGCCTTATTAACAAGCCAAATGTAATTCAGCTAGCTAGCTCAAAGTTTAGATTCAATCATAGCCAGTTTGAACTACTTATAATCATATCATGCTTACCTTTAAAATTAACACTGAACTAATGGGTAGAAAACAAAGCTCTTTATTGTTAATTCAACACAGGAGAGTAAAGTGACTTTTAGAGTACCATATTTATTTCTGGGTGTCATTTTCTGAGCTTCATGTGAGGAGGAACCATGAGTTCAAGATTTTTAAAAAAAATGTGTTAAAATTATGAAGGTTGTTAAAATTGCTTTTCAGTGTCTGAGGTGAGAGTTCTGGATGAGCTGAGGCCCTGGCATGGAGTGTTCGGACACCGACTAACCAAGTTAAACTTCTCATCTTCCTGCTGAACCTGAGGGAGGCCTTGGAAGGACAGTGGGAAGGAAGACGGCATTGGTCTAAGTATTGAGGCACTAATATAAACTATTGTCTTGATAGGTTTAAGAACACTAACAATCGCTTGAGGGATTAGCAGAGGTAAAGGAGTTTGCAAAAGAATACTTTCCGTTTTTAATAAAAACTCATTAGAACTGTGCAAAGGCATATGTAATATTGTGGTGTATCTTCTCCTTCAAAAAGAAAAACTGAATGTTCTAGCCAGTTGTTATTAGCAATCGAGTGGAGGACAGTCCTAAAGTTTCATGCGTAGAAAAGTTAACACCCTGTCCAGGGCATTTGACATTAACTTAGGAGCTAGAACAGAACCTATGTTCTGTTCCGAGCTTTGTGCCTTGTCTGTACAGAAGTGGCCATGTCCTCACAGGGAGGTCTGTCTCCTCCTGTGATAGGAACATCAATGTACTTGCCTCCTGATCTCAAAGGGATAGCCTGAAGATTAGTGATGCACAAATCTGCAAAGTTCTCCAGACTCTTTAAAGATAAAGTAACACACAGGTAGATGGCGTGAAAAATACTATCTTCTTCTATGTTTTGCACAGGAGCAGTTGAAAGGAAGCCAACCCCTGAGGGCAGTGTCATAGTATAAAAACATTAGCTAGGGATACCAAAAAATAACAGCACTAGTGATACTGAATCCAAACTAAGGTTTGCATTCTGTACAGTTTCTTGTAGGTCTTGAATGTTCCATGGGATTGCAAGTGATAACTTGTGATAAGCTATGAAACGCCATTAAACATATTCCATTTATAAGCCATGTGGCCACTAATTAATGGGTAAAATTTAAAAACCTTCTGGGAACACATCCTTTTCCCCAAAGAGTCATTTACATATAGTGCCCCCCACTCTTTCTCTCTCTAATCATTTCTTTCTGTAATCAGACACATCATCATGTGGTAATTAATGGGTAAAATTATCGTTCCCATTATTATGATGTGGCAAGGACTCTAATGTCACCCAAAGAGTGAGGGAAATGTCATTTTGAAGTACTTTTTAAGAAGAAGTATGACAAAGGGAAATTTCACATGACTAATATATAAAGTGGACATTTGAATATATATGTATTATATGTTTTTAACTTTCACTGGAAATGCAGTGATTCCATTAATGAGCCTCCTCCAGATTTGAAACAAAGGGATGGGGAAAGACCAAAAATGCCAAGTATTTTATTAGTATCCTGAGCAACAAGAACTCTCTCTCTCGCACACTTCTCAAACACTTGTTCCAGCCCTCTCTTATCTGGTGAAATTAGAGATATGCATAATTCCAGTTACCATTCCTGTATCCCCATAGAAATCCATGCTTTTATGCTTCAAGTAATGCATACCCCCATTCATAATATCATCACACTGGAAGCATCCTAACCACTTAAGAAGAAAAGATTGGGCCAAGTCCCCTTATATAAGAGAACACGATCTAGTTGTGCACACAAGGATTATGGCACACAATTTTCAGGTGCATACAACGTTGGTAAATCTTGCATAAATAATTTCATTTAAAGGAAGCAAAACACAAGAGAATCCATAAGATGACTCCAATCAGGAAATGGAGAAAAACAAAGAGTAAAAATACAATGGCAAACAGTGAGCCATAAATGAGCAGGGGAAAGCACTGAAATGTTTTCTCCCATAAAACACCAAACAAGACTAGTTGAGTTGAAGTTGATGGCAAAGAAAACACAGTGCCTATAACTGAAATTTAATCCTAATGACCTTCCACCCACGTTTAAAACATAAACAGACCCGTGAAGGTTCTTCCCCACCCTGGACGTGAGTCTCTTTTCACAATTCAGAAGTAACGCTTTACTTACGAATCTCCTTTTAACATGCTTTGACTGGGTGTTCACCTTCCAGATACTTGGTGTTAACTAGACACAGCCTCATCTCGCTGCATGTGTCCCCAGCCGTTGATATAATGAGTATATTCATTTTACAAAATGGGAAGAGGATAGAGTTAAAACAGATTGTCTAAATTTATATAATAAAGACTACCTTACCAGATAAAGGCCTACTGAAGAGGCAATATCTATGCATCAGAAAAGGTTCTTATTTTTATCAAAACCTTTTATATTATTAAGACATTATTAATATGTCAGTGAATAACTTGGCTAGAGTAGAAAGCCTCTCAAATCATGAACATGGAAAGCTATTTTTTTATACCTGCACTTTCATTTAAAATCCTTGTTTCATCAATTTATCAGGGCTAGATGATGTGGCAGTTGGGAGAATGGTCTTTAAAGTCAGAATTAGATTTCAACCCAGTTCTGCCATTTGCTACAGGGGCATGCTGTATGAGCTCCTTAAGTATCTGCTTCTTGTGTTAATACAAGAACAAAAGCAAATAAAGCATGCAAAGAACTCAACAAAATGCCAACACTTTCAGAGTACTTCATGAGGGCTAGTCATCATCAAAACCACCGCTAGCACCATCGCTCCATCATCATCTTGCTGACCGTTGGGAAAACATGTCCCACTGACCCTAATGCACTAAAAAGTGCTCTTCCAAGTCATGTGTTGTCTTCAACTTTGGTTCTAGCAAGAGTCCAAGAACATCGAGGAAAAAGCCCACCAGATCCATGTATCAACTTTTCTCACGCTATTATTTCCTCACATCTAATTCAACTGAAAATTGGGGAATAAAAGGACATATCCAGCAAGGCATAGACAATAGAGGGAGAAGAGCTCAGCAAAGGAGAGATGTCACCTACTTTTCTGATTACAAGAAATGAACTGCAAGAAAAAGTCAAGCAGAGTGCTAGCAAACCCAGAAAGATTTGGTCACTGGAAGCCACTGGAAGCCACAAATACCCAGGAAGGCAGGAATTTAGTGAAGATTTAAAACCATATGGGGACTAGACGGAGTCATTAGATCCTAAATACTTCCCTCTCTCGCTAGAAGCTAAGTATTTCTTTCCTGAAAAAGATCAAATGGAGAGACTTCAATTAAGAGATGAGGTACTATGGCAAAGAAGCATGGGTCCCAGGTTGAAAAACACATGTTCAATTGAAAGTCTATACATGACTAGTCAGAAACTCAGCCTTCTTACATAGAATGGTCCACAAACACTAGCAATCATGTATGCCCCAGGCAGTTTTCTCAGACATCAATTAAGGAGTCCACTTATAATGGCATTAAGGAACTTCTCAAAGAATAATCCAGCTGAACAGTCAATCATGTTACAGTGAAATCCATACTAACAGCCCCTGCCTGTGCTCTCAGAACTTTTGATGGCATAGTTTTTCTTCAGTGTTATTGTTGTCTTGTGTACCTCATTCTTCAATTTGTTTAATATATATAAAGTGTTCTTTGATCATTATATTCTCTTGTTCCCTTCCCTCTTCTAGAAAGAAACTCTTCCCAAGTTTCCCTTCTTAATGTCATGTCTTTGTGTGTGTGTGTGTGTGTGTGTGTGTGTGTGATTGTATTTAATGAATGTTGTCTGCATGAGCATGAGTGGGGAGTTATTTGCATGAGCAGGAACAATGTATACCAAAGTGGCTACACACTCAGGTAAATAGCATCCTTCCTAACTATCCATAGCTCCTCTGGGATAGATGAGACCTTATGAGCCTCATTACCTGTTTGTGTATTGTAGTTAGGAAGGCCCCAGCCATCCTCCAAATAATAAAAGCTCTTGTATTTCTCTTGGTTGACCCCCAGAATTAGATAATAACGCTACTGAAGACACCGTGCACTTTAGTTGTTGCAGATAGAGAAATCAAGCTGGCAGCTGAGTGTCAGCCTTTCTTCCTGGCTAGATTTCACAGCACCAAAAGGGGTTATGCAGGCAGCTAGAGGACAAAAATCATCAACAGTCTTACGTAGCTATGAACCCTGAAAGCTAGAATACCAACCTGCTGGATATGATATAGCTGCTTGTACGATAGTGGCGTGGCAATTATAGGAGTAACCAACAGTTTGGTGGTTAGATTTTTAAGCCCACTCCACAGGAAAAACTCATACCTGGTACTGTAAACCTGGCTCTAAAGGGAGCCTACACTACTGCTGTTTTGCTAAATGGACATGGTATCAAACCACCCTCTAAATATTTCTGTGTATACCCATAGATTGGTGCTGGGTGGGGCTTGTGCAGAGGCACTTCTGTTCACGGTGAAAGGTGCTTATTGCAGAGACTCCTCATTGGTGACAATGTTGAGAGTAAGTGACTGTTGGATGCTCAGCCCTCGCGGGGACATCTGTGTCACCTACTCTAAGGCTTGGGGGATGTTGTAGAAGAGAAGGAGAAAAGGATGGAAGAGGATGGGAAGGAAGACTGTGAAATGCTGTGTTCTGGACAGTTGTACCCATAAACTCATCAGAGCAGTGGTGATCTACACAAGACCAAGACCATCACTGTCATATCATGCCTCACTTTTAAATAAGAACCAAGGATCTGTTGGGGGAACTTCCTAGAATAAACTAGAGAGACGAGCATGAGTAGCAGTTTCAACCAAACAACAAAATCAACAGGAAACAGAGAGACAGAGGAAAACCTCAAAGGGACATTAATTTGTGCCCTTTGGAAGATAAAATATTCTTTTTATAAAACTAAATGCTATTGAAAAGGGATAAACATGGAAATGCTGAATTTTTAAAAAATCATGAACTAAACAAAATTTTAATAGAAAGGTTGGTAGATACATTTGAACAATTGTTCTAGTAAATAGAAAGAAAAAAGGAAAAGAATGATCTGGAAAATCCAACAGAAAATAACCAGACTCCCAAGAAATGAGAAAAAAGTGAATGCATAAAAATAATCAGAGAAAAAGCATGTAGCAGAAACATTCCTGAAGAGGAAATCTTAAAAGATAGACTTTATCTACTACAAGGGACAAGGCTAAAAATTCCCTCTGGAAGAACCCCCTCTACTTCCATTTCATCGTTTACATTGTCTTTTTAAGGTAGTCTGAGGGAAAGCAGTCTTTTGATTGAGTAGATGCTACTTAAGTAATTAAGATGTACTTGGTACTCTTAATTTTCTTGGTTGTTAAGTGAGTGAATCTGTTAAGGATGGTCAATAGCACCAACAGTATAACTTCTCAAAATGATACAAGATTTGATCTCCTGGTATAGAGGGAAAAAAAAAAGAGCAGAAATATTAAGAGGTCTCACCAAAACTAAAAATCAAAGATGTTAGTTAAAGATATAGGAGCAAATTTTAGATCCTTGATCTCTCAAAAAGAACCTAGTAGTGACAAAGCAAACTTGGGTGAGCTCAGCCCAGGAAATTTAGCTAACCGACATGAATAACAACCCATCTTTACCTGGGTTGTGCCTTGTGACTCACACTTCAAGTTTTACAGTCATAACTTGCTCACAAGCTGTGACATCCACCTTCTTTGGCTATAAAGTGAGAAACGACGTATTTGCCACAAGTCAAGTTTATATGGCCACTAATTTACCAGCAAAAGGAGAGCCGTCCTGGATACTGTAACAGTATGAGTTACTGTTTGCAGAAGAACAGAGTGTTCCATGCTCATGGCAAAAACTGGCACTTGAACTACATGAGTGGCTCTAAATCTTTTACGATGTTGTCCTTTCAAACGCAAACACGCTATTATGGTGTGTACTGAATCTGACATTCTCAAAATAGTGCACATCATTACACAAAGAAGTATGGATGCTTTGGGCATTGATCTCATCTTATCTTTTCTATGGTCAACACTTGCTGAGACTCTCCCACCAGAAATCTTCTAAGCCAACTATAGCCCCCAATCGTACCTTACATGCTGTATGTACTTCCTCATGGGAACTACAAGACTGGGCCATATTTTCCATGTAACTTTTATTCTGTTTGAAGCTTCTTGAAGGCAAGGCCAGCAATGTATTTATTTTCCATGACACTCAGTATGTGTTGATTTTTGCAGGTTCTTTCACAGTGTCATGCTTACAACATCCCAAGTCTCTTTCCTTGTTTTTAGGGGTCTCACTCCTCTTACCCCTACTCATAGCAGAGATAAATTGAGTGATTTCTCAGAAACACACACCACAGCAAACCATTTTAATACCTTTTTTATAATGCCCCTAATAAGTATTTAAACTTGGAAGTGCCTTGACCTGTGTGTTCACACATAATCTTTTCCTGTCCATCTCTCCATTCATATTTTATAGATTATATAATATCAGTAGGTACATATATAGTTACCTCTCTTTCCACATGTCTATGACTTTGTATATGGAGAGGATCCATGTTAGAAATGGTTTCTTGTTTTGTTTTGAAATCAAAGACCTCCTGTGATGATACTTTATTTGTGCACCCCAATAAAGCTTGCTTGGGGATCATAGGAAAAAGTCAGCCACTATAGTAAACATTGAGGTTAGGCAGTGGTAGCACACACCTTTAATCCTAGCATTTGGGAGGCAGAGATTCATCTGGATCTCTGTGAGTTCAAGGCCACATTGGGAACAGAGCCAGGTGTGGTGGCACAAGCCTTTAATCCCAGCACTAGTTAACCAAACAGGTCTGGAGATCTGTACAGACAGACAGGAAGTGATAGAGCTGGGCAGAGAGAAGAAGTAAGATGGCAGGGAGAGAAAGGTATATAGGCATGGGTATACAGGAACTAGGTCTCTCTTGGGCTGAGGATTTCCTAGAGGTAAGACATAGCTGGCATGCCCTCTGATCTTTCAGCTTTCACCCCAATATCTGGCTCCAGGTTTTTTTGTTTGTTTGTTTGTTTGTTTTAAGACAGGGTTTCTCTGTGTAGTTTTGGTGCCTGTCCTGGATCTCGCTTTGTAGACCAGGCTGGCCTTGAACTCACAGAGATCCACCTGGCTCTGATTAAAGGTGTGTGCCACCACCACCTGACCAGGTTTTTTATTAATAAGACCATTTAGCAATTCGTGTTACAACCTCCTATTTCCTGAAGCCTTCCTCTCCGCTTTGCGCCCACAAGCCAACTGTATCAGATCGTGAAGTCGAGCTTCAACCAGTGGGATGAGATGGAGTCACCACTTAGATCAGGAACAAAAGATAAGAGTGGTGGTGCTGGCCCTGTTTTGTTGCTAGCTCAGTTTTGGGTTTGGGGGCACCCTTTGTGCAAAAAGAATTGCCTTTATTGAACAGTTTTGTTTTTTTTTTTTTTTTTTTTTTGGTGTGTAACACCAAGATTATTCATTGTTTCTAGCAGCCCATATCTGAGCCTACAGACTCCTCCCCAAGGCATAAGTTAATTATTATCTCTGGAAACCTCTGCATGTATATCTCTAATTTCCTAGTGAACAGGGAAGTTTAGACAATCAACTTTATCTTAACTCTATGCATGCTTCTATCAACGTTCTTGTTCTCTTGAGTTTGGAAAATGTCATGAGCTCAGAAACTGTGTTCATTTTGCTTTTAATCCCAGGTTCTGACGCACTTGGGATAGATAGCTAACGATTTGGTGAGAGAATGCATGTCAGGTTCCCTAAATAAACTTGAACCTCCAATTTTCTTGGGTGTCTAATTGCTTGTCATAACAGATTTTTATCTCATCTGGTTCCATGTCCACAGAGGATAGATAATTCTTAGATAAAAATATTATCATATCTATTTCCCTCTTTTTGGCTACTCTCTAAAGCCCAAGTCTACCCTTTCTGTAGGAAATCCAGTTTCTCTCCTTGGAAACTTTCTCTCCAAAGTGTCCCCAAACCTTGGAGGCTTTTCAGCAGTCTAAAGGGTAATCCCATTCTAAACTGCCAGTGACTAAAGAATGGCCAATTAGCACACAGCTTTCTCTGTGTTTGTCATGGGCTTCCTGCATCTTCCCCTGTCCTTGGCAAAGGTCTCCCAGACATGGAAGATGACCCAACCTTGAGCTCCAATATTTCAGCTCTTTCTTTCTAAATCAGTTATTCCATGCAAATAAGTCTTGCTCAGCATTCCTGGAACTGGGATCTCAGCTTGCTCTGGCCCTTGAGGCATTAAATCCTCTAGGGGCTGTTACATCAGCATTCTCCCTAGACAATAGAGCAGATTACTCCCGGGATCCATTCTAATGGCATTCCCTACCCCTAATGCAGAGAGAACTTTGAGGAAGGATTTAGTCTCCAGTCCCACAGCTCCAACAGTTCTTGGGTAATTTGGTTCTCTCCTCAAATTGTAGCACCAGGAGGGGCAGTTCCTTTTATCCCCTTTGTCCTGGGAAATGTATGACTATAGATACAATATTTACATAACTATGGGAGTCCACTTAATGATCTTTCTGCAAATAATAAATGTTTAAACCTCCTGCAGGATTTTCAATAATAAAGTTCCAGGGAAATACTGATTTAGAATTTCTTCTGGTTACTCACTTACATATTCACAGAAATGTTAATTGTAAGTAAGGGTCATTTCCCCCAAATTCTTTTACTTTAGGAATAATTATAAAGACAAGGTGGAATTAGGACAATTGAAATTCTTGCCCTAAGTGCCCTTTCCTGGTAGACTAAGGGCACAAGCCACTCTGATAATCAACCTTTAAAAAAAAATGCATGGTCCAACCAATCCAATAAGACAAAAAGAAATTCATTATATGGTAAATATTTGACATTCGAAGATCACATTTGGAGGAGAGGATGAATACAATGATAATAAGTTTCAATTAAATGACAAAGTTAGCCATAGTAGTGTTCTTACCCACCAAGGATTGAGAAAGAGGAGGCTTATAATTTACCTTGTGTTTATTTAAAGATAAGGAAGTGTTTAATGTTAACCTGGGAGTGCTTCCTTCAACTATATCTACCCTGTGGAGTTTTCTATAATACAATTCAGGGTGCATTCCTGTATCGTTGATGTCTCTAAAATCCAGACGTGGCTTAAGATCAATAACATCTTGAATTAGATAAAATGAACTAATTAATCAGACATCTACTAATCAAATAACGCCTTTAGAAAGACAAATGCAAATAATCGAGAAATTCTCCACACACCAGGGTTGAAGTGCCCAGACCAGGTATGCACTTACAATTCCATGGGCATATTAAAGCAGGCCCAGACAATAGTTTTATCCCCTCCAAGGAGACATACTGTCAGCTGCAGACGACAGTACAACCAATCCATGGACCTCTCATCTAGTATGTTTAGCACATATGGAAGACCTGGGTTATTCTATCATTTCAGCTTCTTAACTAGGAGCCTGTTTTCACCGTGGCTGAGCTATGGCGAGAGAATGAACTGAACAGGCTAATAAGGCATCCCTCAGTGTATTTCTCCCTGCAAGGTACTTGATGGTCTTGTGCTTGTATTATGTTCACGAGTTCTGAGTGTCAGAATGATACCCGCTCTGATTGGGTTCTGAGAAAACCAACTTTCTAAACCTAGGAGGCAAAGTACAGCTTGTGTATATTATGAAGACTTGGCTCAAAGGGTCTATTACATGTCTAAGCCACTTAAATGGACAATTTATCAGGTCAAAAGAAGTGGAGAATTAAGGGTAATTGGGTCAAAATTGCAAACTGGCTGTCCTTACGCCAAACCTGGCCCACAGATGTGGTGTGTTTGGCTCCCACACATGGTTTAAAAATTGGGAAATCTCACATTAAATTTTGTATGTCTTCTTTTCTTAAAAAGAGCAAAAAACATTTGACAAGAGGGACTCTACTATCTGTCCTTTTAGTGGTACTTGGATCCAATCAAAAGCCGCCTCATTTGAACAGGCTGCATCTTCCATGTACACCATAATTCCCAGGGCTCCTGTTTTACAGCCGACAAGCTTCTCCCTTTATCATTCTAATCTGGCCATAGCACATTTGAGCTTGAAGAGCACTGTCCTTTAATGCTAATTTTCATGAACTAGATCATTTATGCTTGTGAAAGCCTTTTCGTGGAAATAGATAATTGTGGTGATTTGAGTCAAAGGAATTACTTGGAAACTAACTCCGCTTTGTATCATTAGCACCATCACAGAGACAAGATGGTTTTCAAAACAGACATAGGTGTAGGTAGAACAGAAAGAGTATCCGACAGGGCTTCTAATGAATATCTGGATCTGCCACAGTGAATATTTAATTTCCGTATCTGTTACATGCGAAGGGTAGTGCCCTTCCATCATAAGTATGCAGGAGCCTCAGAATTGTCTACTGAATTAACTTTTGGCAGTTTTGTTACTTGCATTTTATATCAAATTGACTCTTCAACCATCATCCATTGTGATGAGGCGATGACGTTGACATTTATCGACTGTAAACTATGATCCAGGCGCGACTCTGGTTGCTGAATGTATGTTGCTTCAAGAAGCCCTCACAGCAAGACCATTCATTAAACATTAATTTTGCAAACTGAAAAATCAGAGCTCAAGAAGTCCATGTGGTTTCCCCAAAGTCCCACAGCTGTTTTGATAACCACGGTCATCTTACTCCTTGTAAAAAACATGTAGCCCGATTATAGTTTCACATTGGTTACCAGTTTAAAACACAAGCCCACCTGTTCCTTCCCATGCTTGCTCTAGGCAAAGCCTAAGGGGAGTAGTCTTGCAATCTACCTGTTTTATCAGAGCTTCAAGAGAGTCTTACAGCAAGAAAACTGCTTGGGAAGGCTTATATAGGGTAGAAGTGAATAAAAGAAACTGCTTGTCATCATGCATAATGGAAGAGAGAAAAGAAAGGAAGAGGAGGGAAGGGAAGGGAAGAAAGGGGGAAGGGGAAAGAGAGAAGAAATGAAAGCCAAATAAGAGGGAAGAAGCCTGGGAGAAACAGATGCTGGCACTAACGTATGACAGTTGCAAGTGAGCGCAGTTACTATATGGATTTGTTCTTTCTATGTGCACCCAGCTTGTTTACTGAAAACCTAAGGAGTCAGCCAACAGGAAACTCAGTATGCCACTGCAGGGGAGTAAAGTGCTTTGAACTACAGGCATTTTGTACACCCAAATTACATACTGTGATACACATAGTATTTGAGCTGTTCTGCAATACAGAAGCCAATTATTCTTGGCATGTACTTCTGTCGTACTATCCAAATCGCCATCCCTCACATGTGGAACTGTGCCACATCAAATGCACCAAGTCATAAACTCCTTAGAATCGCTGAGATGAAAGTCAAGAGCTGGAGAAAAGGATAGTTTAGTATATGTGCCACATTGCAGAAAAGACGTATGGTTAATAGCATTTTGCTGGGTCTATCTATTACGAATAACTGGGGCAGCAAAATTCTGGTTTAGATTTTTTTAGGTGTATGCTGAATTTTTTCCCTAAAATAATTTGGTAACAAATCTTTATATCCTCAAATTTGAGTAAAGCTATTTCATTATATAATTACCTTTTTATTTTTACAAATAAAAGTTATTGCTAAAAGGAATAATTTAAAAAAACCATAGCTTCCATTACTTATTGATATGGATTAAAACCTACGACTTCGGATTGATTACGTGTGTGTGTGTGTGTGTGTGTGTGTGTGTGTGTGTGTGTGTGT
>CABHPH010127992.1:3876-30523 GCA_902168325.1 Peromyscus nudipes | reverse complement strand
ACAAATTTAATCCTTAAAAGAAAGATTCATATCACTGTAACATCAGTTTTTCCAGAGAACACCAAAGATTAGTAGTTTCTACATGGGTGTTAGGGGTAGAGCGCAGCGAGGGAAGGATGCTTGTTCCCAACCACAAGACTGGGTCACTGACATGTCACAGGCTATGAGAGGGACATACAGTTGGTCTTCATGTGATATTTCCCTGCCTCACTTGACACAGAAGATTTCATTCTTTAAAGAACTCCACATAGCTGGGCAGTGGTGGTGCACGCCTTTAATCCCAGCACCTGTGAGGCAGAGGCAGGTGGATCTCTGTGAGCTCGAGGACAGCCTGGTCTACAGAGTGAGATCCAGGACAGCCAGGGCTACACAGAGAAACTCTGTCTAAAAAAAATAAAAAAAACTAACAAAAAAAGAGCTCCACAGGATACCAATTCAGAAAACCTCAACTTAGAGTTTTAGCTAATTAAATTTTGTTTCTTTTGTTATAATATCAATATTGTGTAACTTTAAATAGCTAAAGTGAATATTAGGGGAAGGAGGGAGTATTGCTGGCCTCAAGATTACTTTTACTAACTTAATTTAAATTAGATACATTAATTTTATGTAATTTACTAGTAGGTTTAACTAGGGATCTTTAAAGCATAGTTCTGAACAGGAAGAGACTAATAACAATCCACAGAGAGATCACTGAAGAGCAGACAGTTAAAGGTAGCTTCTAAGCCTAAGTATTAATCCCACCTCACTCTTAGGTGCAATTGTGATAATAGCTTCCAACAACACTATTATATGATAATGTGCCGTCTTGAAAACAATTTATGTTAGTGACATAGCAACAAAACATATCACTTTGATGATGCGATTTACAATGTAATTTCACACTCTCAGACTTCAATAATTATTAGTTTCAGGTTTTCAGTTTATAAGGATTGGATTATGCACAGAAAATTTAGCAATTGTGATGATGCTAGCACTAATTATAAGTAATTTTGTTCATGAACACTAGTAGAAAATTAGTAAAAAGGAAAAAAAGTGAAGATAGTTTCAAAAATATTGTCTCTCCAGTGGGCCAGTCTCCGATGTGATACTGTGCAGGGCAGACTTTGTTAGACATTCGGCCTTGGTGTTACATTTCTGCAAGATACTGAGGTCTAAGAGCTTGTCTTTCGGCATGGTGACACTCACCTTTAATCCCAGCATTCAGAGACAGGCAAGTCTCTGTGAATTTGAGGCCAGCCTGGTCTATAGAGTGAGTTGCAGGACAACCAGGGCTATATAGAAAGACCCTGTCTCAAAAAAGTTTTTATACAATATATTTTGATCATGTTCCTTCTCCATTCCCAAGTACTCCCAGGTGTAGATCCCCCTACCTTTATGTTCTCATTCTCTCTTACAAAAACCAAAACCAAATAAAACCCACAAAGACAAAAATCAAAACAAACAAGCAACAAGACAAGAATGCCAACACACACACACACAAAAAAAAAAAAACACAAACAAACAAAACAAACTATAGTATAACACGAATCTTAAAAAATCTTATAATAGCTGGATGGTGGTGGCGCACGCCTTTAATCCCAGCACTGAGGAGGCACAGCCAGGTGGATCTCTGTGAGTTCGAGGCCAGCCTGGTCTACAGAGCGAGATCCAGGACAGGCACAAAAACTATACAGAAAAACCCTGTCTCAAAAAACCAAAAAAAAAAAGTCTTATAATAAAAAACCCAGAGCCAGATATTGGGGTGAAAGCTGAAAGATCAGAAAAGCAGAACAGTCAGCCACTAGCTTGCCTCTATAAATTCCTCAGCCTCATGAGAGTGAGTTCTGGTTTCCTCATGCCTTATATACCTTTCTGTATCCTGCCATATTACTTCCTGGGAATAAAGGCGTGTGTCACCACTGCCTGGTTCTGTTTCTCTCATGTAGCCCAGTGTGGCCTTGAACTCTGCCTCCCGAGCGATAGGATTAAAGGTGTGTGCCTCTACTGCCTGACCTCTGTCTAATTTAGTGGCTAGCTCTGCCCTCCGAGCCCCAGGTAAGCTTTATTGGGGTACACAGTGTATCACCACACTATGGAATTAGTTTTGTGGTGGCCAACTACTCCTGGGTATGGAGTGAGGCCAACTTACCCTGCAGTGTGGTTGATATACCCACTGACACTCCATTGAAGAAAACTGATTTTCCCTTTGCCAGTGGGTATCAATTGCAAATAGCTTCTTGGTTAGGGATGGAAGCCTGGGTCCACTTTCCCTTCTCAGTGCTGGGACCCTATGTGGCTTGAACCTGTGCTGGTTTTGTGTGTGCTTGCCACAGTTTCTGTGAGTTCATATGTGCATCAGTCCTGCTGTGTCAGGAAGATACTGTTTCTTTGGAGTTATCCATTACCTCTGGCTCTTACAGTCTGTGTCCTCTTCCACATAGATCCTTGAACTTTGAGGGGAGAGCTTTGATGAAGACATCCCATTTAGGATTGCATGCTCCAAAGTCTCTTACTCTCTGCACATTATCTAGTTGTGGGTCTCTGTTAATTCCCATGTACTACAGGTAGAAGCTTCTATGATGTCGTTGAGGGATACACTGATCTATATGGGTATATAAATATGTCATTAGGAGTCATTTTATTGTTATGTTCCTTCAGCAAAATACTAGTATTAGGCTTTCTCCTAGGCCCATGATCTATCTAGTCGCAGGTTCTTAGTATCAGCTATAGGTTCCATCTCATAGAGTGGACTTTAAAAAGTGGTTGGCTACTCACATAACATTTCTGCCACTATTGCACTAGTATATCTTGCAAGCCTGTCATTGTTGTAGGTTGCAGGGTTTATAGTTGGGTGATATTGATGATTATCTTTCTCTTCCAGTACTGTGTATAGTACTTATCTCCCTCACCGTGAAAGCTAGTCAGTAGGAGTGAAGCTTCTAGTAAGGTACCAGCTCAACTTCTCTGTATGTGATGACATACGTAAGTGTTGTCTTCTGCAGTAGGGCCTTATCATTAGTTGTGGAGAACAACCAGTAGCCTTGGCAGTAGTCTGTGATACATGGTGTGGGGTCGGGGGGGGGGGGGGGGGACGGACAACTTCATGGGACTCCTTTGATCAACAGCTCAACAAGATATAACCCTTTCCTGACACTGCAGGTTTCAGTTGGTGGCATAAGATACCTAGTTGAGGCATAATTATAATCTATTACTTAGATTACTTTCATATATGTATATTTTAGACTTCTACAGGAATAGGTTTCCATATGGTTTTTCAAATGGCCTTTAACATTAGTTAGCTCTTATTCTTTCTTCTTATTAGGTTACTTGTAATCTTTCTATAGTAGTAGTGTTTCTAGAAGTGTCTTGAGGAGAAGCTGGGACTTAATCTGTTTTCTCAAGGGTTCTCATTTATGACAATGGTTTCAGTTACTTCCTGTTTACTCATGATTTATTAAGAATACAGAAAATATAAATTTAGAATTTAGAGTTCCTTAAGTCTGAGCTCCAGTCATTAACCTATCTTAGTTTCAGTTTCCTGATCTATAAAATAGGAGCAAGTATTGTATTATGGGTGGTGACAAATAATGAGAGAGTATCTTGGAAAAGTCCTAGCAGCTTGGCATTCTGGTATGTTATAAATAGTAGTAGTTAATGTCTTAATCTTCCTATCCATGCTGACCCTTACTCCTTTTTGTATGTGTATGAGCTCATACAGGTAGGTGCATATGCGTGTGTGCACATACTGTGTGGAGGCCAGCAATCTATGTCATATTTTCTTCAGCTGATCTCCAACTTATTTTTTGAGTCAGGGACTCAGTGAACACAGAGCTCACAGATTTGGCTAGACTGACTGTCACCAGTGAACCTTCTGTCTGTGCCTCCCTGACACTGAGATTATGGATGTATACCACTGTGCCTGGGATTTTGCTTGGGTACAGGAGATGCAAACTCAGGACCACACACTTGTACAGCATGTATTTTACTAACTGAACCATTTCCCCAACCTCCTTACTCCTTTAAAATTTTAGGCTTTTACCTCTTTCAGCTCTTTCTAAGTCTGTACCTGGATGTGCTATGGAAATAACACTTACTAAATAAACTTCCAAATATGTTCACTTTCTTTCTGAGTAGTATTCCAGTTTTTTTCCTATGGTTCCTCTCTCATTTAGCGATACCATTATTTACCCACTAATTATCGCCAGAAATCTATCAGTATTCTGTTACTTCACCCTCACTGTCCCTCAAGATTGTTTGTCAATTTATATACTAAAACGTCTCTCGGTGTCCCTATTGAATTAGTTCAGGTCTTTACTTCTTTCTTGGGCTAATGTAATAACTTCTGCCTAGCTCCCCACATACTCTATTCTCCCTTTCCAGGTACTTTGACCCCTCTAATTTTCCCTGCCAGCAGTACTAAATAGCTTAGAGCCCCCAGCACACATTGTGTATTTCATGTCACTCTAGGCCATTCCACACATTTTTGTCCACCCTTTAAATTTTCTAACTGCTCTTGTCTTGGAAATCTGTTGACCATTTCTTGCCTTCTCAAACTTCCTTGTCTCATAGAAGATTTCTCTGGCCACTTTCCTATACATAGATAATAAACTTGTAGCATTGTGTTATTTCAGTACTTATTTCTGTAGACTTATACTAAGATTATTTATGTATACCAATAGTAGTGTCATCTAGTAGGAGTTCCTTTGAAACAGGAATGGCTTTGCTAAACCTTTTTATCTGTGTGTTCTTTTGTTTTTGTTTTTGTTTTATTTTTTCCATTGTAGACAATAATGTGAATAAATAAATAAGATGTGAAAATGTCAATTGAATTCTCAAAATATCAGCTCTTCAATATCTATTTCTGAATGTTCTTTATATATTAAGCTAAGAGGATCTACACATGTATAATAAAGTTAAAGTTCTTTGTGCTGCTTCCCTTATGTTTTCTTACTTGATTTTTTTTGCCTATGTATAATCTCCTTCCTATTTCTTACATTTACAAAAAAATTTTCTCCTCTCCTAACAGTTTTTCTTGAGTTTTTAGCAGTTTTTTTCTTGAATTTTTCTTCTCCATCATTTATGAGTTGACAAAGTCCTTTACATTAGTTCTAACCCAGCCCAACCCTTAAGACAAACTTCACCACTACCACTACCAAATATTCTAAATCAACTGCTTTGAGCAGAGTTTGCTATGTTTTTTCTATAGTCCTCATAAAATGAAGGACGAATGTATCATATGCAGTGCTAGACTGGGTGATAGCATGGTACATGAAAACTAAAGCAAGGCCTACTACAGTTTTCATTGAACTATTAAGATTTGACAGAGGTACTGATTATGTCAGTTTAAGTACTGAGTTAGTAAATGTTCTTAACTAGTAAATGTTAATTCTCTGAAGACACAGGTGAACCTGATTTGTGCTGTTAGGTTTTTGGAGATCTATTGCCACCTTTTCAAAGTCAGCTTTTATTATCTGTTTTCAAAGGATTTCATCAATCTTTAGTTGTTAACATCTAGGCAGCAGTTGCTGAGACTTGCCCTCTCAGCAGCTAACAATTGCCAATAGCTCCTTGGCTAGGGATGGAACTTTGTGCCCATCTCCCCTCTCCATGCTGGGATTTGATCTGGATTGGGCTTGCACAGATCTTGTGCATGCTGTCACACCTGCTTTGAGTTCACATGTGCAACTTCCCTGCTGTGTCCAGAAAATACTGCTTCCTTGGAGTCATTCACCATTTGTGGCTCTTACACTCTTTCCACCCCCTATTCTGCAGTGATCCCTGAGCCGTTAGAGGAGGAGTGCAGTATATATGCTCCATTTAGGGCTGAACATTCTGTATTCTCATATTCTCTGCACCTTAGCTAGTTATGGTTTGCTGTGTTGGGCATCTACAGGAATCAGAAGGTTCTCTGATGAGGACTTAGTATGTGGGTATAATGATAAGTCATGAAGAGTTTACTTAAGAGTGTGTCCGTTTGGCAGAATATAGTAGTAGGTTCTCTCCTAGGGTCCATGATCTGTCTAGCTATAGGTTCTTGACCTGATGCCAGGGATGAGATTCATCTTGTAGAGGGATCCATAAATCTAATCAGGAAGTGGCTGGTTAATTCCACATTTGTGCCACTGTTGTACCACTACTGAGCGTGTTTTGACCAGCCACTCATTATTGTAGCTCACCAGGTTGCTAACAGCTGATTAAGATTGATGATTACTTTTCTCCTCTGGTAGTATGCATGTACCTCCATGAAATCTCGCCAGTATCGATAAAGCTTCCTGTTCAGTACCAGCTTGATTTCTCCATGTTCTGTGACTCAAGTGTATGGCATCTTAAGCAATAGGGTCTTACTGTCAAGTTCTGGAGGATAGCCAAGAGCATTATTAATGGCTTGTAATATTTGGGGATCTTTGGGACCTCACCAGTAACCCATTCCTGGGACTATGTCTTTTATTTGTTAGCCTCTGGTATCTGGTAGGGACATTGTAGCTTTGTCAAGATAACTTCCTTTTAACTTTTTATGTTTATTTATAGATATATTTTAGGAAGCTTCTACAGTAGTAGGTTTCCATATGACGTTTTTGAAAACTCTTTAGTATGATTTATCTCTTCCAGTTTCCCTCCTCTACCCTGTCTTCCCCTGCCTCAACCCAATTCATCCCTTCCTTACCATAAGTCCCCTTTAACCTTTTATAACAGTGCATTCTAACTCCTTTCCCTCAAAAACCTCTTCTCATGGCCCCTTAGTAAGTTCCTGACCTCTGTAGATATTCTAAATGAAACACATATATAAATGTAATAGGTTTAATAAGTAATTTAGAGATGATTTTTAATTATACAGAAATTTATGTGTAGATTATACTCTAATAGTTGCCATTTTATATAAGGGACATAAATATGAGTAAAATTTAGTATTCATGGGGGAATCCTACAATCAATCCTCTTTAGCCACCAAGAAATGTATATTCTTGCCTTGATGTT
Organism: Peromyscus nudipes; assembly: GCA_902168325.1. NCBI lineage: Eukaryota > Metazoa > Chordata > Mammalia > Rodentia > Cricetidae > Peromyscus > Peromyscus nudipes. The sequence continues at coordinate 23,569 of CABHPH010127992.1, read as the reverse complement.
TCTCATCTTACACATATTTTCCACATGAACCTTCTTGTGCTTAGAGACATTAAACAGCACTTCATCACTATTCATGGGGACCATCTTGAGTAGTGAAACCAGCAAAAAGCACAAATGGAAAACATATGACTCAAATAGAATTCACAAAAGTGGTTCGTTTATAATGGGACAGTGGGAACAAGAAGAAGGAATATTATCTCATTTGACCTCAACTGGCAGCAAGTTCATCAGAAGACTCAAAATTTTTGCTACTGTGTGTATAACCATAAACTGTAAAGGTGTTTCAAGTATTGATTTTAAGGTTACAAATAAATTTAAGCAAGTAGAAAAATTGACAGATATGGAATCTGACTAGTCAGGATCAAAAATGTATGAACTGTTATATTTATATGTGCAGTGAATATATGTATATTGTTGGCCTTCACTTTCTTTAGTGTTTTCTTTCCTTTTTAAAATTATTATTCATTGTTTTCCCACATATCCTGTAGTACATTGTGCAAATTATTATAACAGTTTCCAGGCCTACAATATGGACAAGTTTACCCCATTTATTAAAAGCTTCTTAATATACATTTTTTACTTGTAAACCTTTTATAGGATAAAAATTTATATTACAGATGTAACATAAAAGTTTCCACACTGAATCTTAAAATAATACTCTAAATTTATTTCAGTTAGATATAAAATTATAATCAACAGTGTCTATTGACTTTATTGTGTTTGAATTACCATTGTTTTCTTCATTAATGTATATTAGGTCATTTGAAATAATTTGTATTATACAGATATATAAAAATTAAGGAGACCTTTTTTGATTAGCAAAATCTTAGAAATTTACCCACTCAGCCATTAAAATATTTTAAAGCTAGAAAAATAAGCAATATATGAAGGAATTTATAATGTATATGTGTAGAGAATGATAATAAGCTGGGCAGTGGTGGTGAACACCTTTAATCCCAGCACTTGGGAGGCAGAGCAGGTAGATCTCTGAGTTTGAGGCCAGACTGGTCTATATAGTAAGTTGCCGGACAGCCAGGGCTACTGTCTCAAAAAACAAAAACAAATGAAAAATTGATAATAAAATGAAAAGTGACAAATCTGTTGTCAAATTAGAAAATAGAATATCACTATTGCTTTCAAAACTCTCTTGTAATTCTCATATAATCTCTCTCTGCTATTTAAACCACCATCTTGGCCTTTATAGTAATTATTCCTTTTTATTTTTTGTTGTAGCTTTACCTGAAGTGTGTATATTCCTTCACAGTATATTGTGTTGCATACACAAATTTACCTATGTAAGGAAAGGACAGTATTGCTACCATCCTATGGAATGGTGAAACAGAATCTTTCTTATAGTGTGGCTTCAGATGCCCTAAAACTGTTTAGAACTCCATTCTGAGAAGTCAGTTGGCATGATCACTTGTAAGTCCTAGAATCTGGGGCTTTTGCTAGGAAGGAAGGAGATTGGAACTGTTGGGAAAGTAAGCTGCTGGAAAGGTTCAACAGGAATGTGCTCCAGGGAATAGGTCATACCTCATTTCCTGCCCTTGGGCCCACTGACAATTGCCTCTAGCTCTCAGGAATATGTGAAAGCAGAATGCTGCAGTGGAGTTAAATGGAGGTCCTTTCTTGGTCCATAGCCAGAAAATGCCCAACAAGAGAATCTGGAGTCAGCTCACCTGACCATTGTGTTTCTAGGTTAAAAAGGATAGTCAGTAGTTGTGAGGACCCGCTGTCATACAGCCTGTGTTGGTTCTCCTCTATATTTGGTGCCTAACAGTCAGCCTGAAATTTCCCTTCTTTACATTCCTAGGGATTTTCTTCGTCTTTATTCTGTATTGGAGCTCCTATTTGAAATCTTTTTAGTGTCTTTTTAATTGGTACATCTTGTATACAAATACACTCTATAATAAGTTTTCCATAATGTATGCATGGTAAGGAAATTGTTGGCTTTCTAGTGTCTGAGATTACCTTGATGGTTTTTGATGCCCTGGCTGGATACAGAATTAAAGATTAGAGGTCATTTTCCTTCATTGGGAAAGTTTTTCACTACTGTGTTCTTGTTCTAGTGTTGCCATTGAGTGCTGCCTGGAGCACCATATAGGAAGTGCAGTCATCTTTGCTTTCTGTGAACTCTTACCTCCATATCTGGAAAGGTGGAAATTTTACTTCACACTGCTGTCTGTATAGACTTGGGTTATTTATTTTGCTGAATATTTGGCAAGGCCTTTTAAAAGGGAATTTTTTCTTTCTGTTTTTCTTTATTACTTTTTGCTTTGCTTTATGGGATATTTCCTCAGTACTGCCTGCCAACTTTTATGTTGAGTTTTAGGGTTCTTTGTGTGTTTATTTTTTAAAATCCCTTTTTTGTTTTCTAAAATTTCTGTTTTGGTTTCATAGCTATTAAACCTTACTAAGGATATTAATGCTAATTTTTAGTGCTTCTCTTCTTTGGTCCGTTTCCTCTAAATTACTCTTTCTGTTGGTATTTGCCCCTGTTTTCTAAATTAGACTCTTCTCCAGAAGTCTTAAGAGCCATGGTTGTCTGGTCATGATCATAAATCAAGCATTGCTTTCAACTGGAGACTGTATTGCCCCTTCCCCCACAGGCAACACTTGGAGACATTTTTGGTTATCAAACCCTGGGGGTTTACTCTTAGTCTTCAGTGAGTGCAATGCATATTATATTCCTAGACAAGAAAACAAAACAAAACATTTAGCTCAAAATGGTAATATTGCTAACTTGAGAAATCCCACAGCAGAAGGACTAAAAGCTGATTGAGAGACCATGAGTCTCTCTGGAAGATGTTCTAATTAATTCAGGGCATCTTAAACTTTTTTTAATCATGACTCCTTTTCACCTGAGAAATTTTTATGCAACTTCAGGTAAAATATATATGCAGATCAAACACTTATTTTATAAGTCATAAAGAAATTTATTTTAAAACAATTCCTTTGTGTATATATAGTTTTACTATTTGTTAAGGATGAAAGCAAATTTGCACACTAATTAAGTGGATGTGCTTATTTTTACATGAATTAAATTTTGCCTGAATGTTTGAAACCAAAGAGCTTAGAACATATTAAATATTTTTCAGAGTTGATTAATACTGATTTTACAATTGTCAATGCTGAGATCATTGTTTTGCATAAATACAACGATAGAAATGTGTTTAGGACATTGTTAGAAATTCTGTCCTGATACCAAACTAAAATGCATTTAATGATTTTTTTAAATGAAATTCGAGTCAGAAACTCAAACAGCAATTTTGAAAGTCAGTCATTCTAACCCAATCCAATCCAAAGGTATACTTACTAATTTATTATATGCTCAGGAATCATAGTAGGAAACATGTTTCTCTAAGAGCAGAAAGCATTCTGTGTACACTAAATGCACTGGAGTTCAGAACACCAGTCTCAGATCTGAGCTAGGGTGTTTTAGGAAGCCCAGCGGGCAAAGCTGTGACCCAATGCCAGTGACTGCTGCCACCAGCCCCTCAGATTCATTACACATTTGCTTTTGAATTCATCTTTTGGATGGTTGTTGGGCACGAGAAGAAGCCTTTCACCGTAATTGTTTTTGTGTCTGCTGCGTCTGTGTCACATTCGATTTTGTGGTTTCATAGGGTCACATCCCACAGTGTAAGACACTGGGATATGGTTGGATGATATAGGGAACTTCATATTATCTTTTCTTCTTTTCCACTGGACATCTCTTGTCTTGGGGTAAAGATCCAACTTTCAACATTCCATTTGTTAGGGAAAAGGACTGAGACTGTTCATAAACTGCTTCTTTAACGTATTTCTTCTAGTTCCAGCTTCATGAGATTCTTGATTATTCTGTAATGTAAATGGGTTTGGTTTCAAATAGTCTTCCTTGTTTTCTCTAAATCAGCTCCCCCAAGTTTGCTGGATCAGTTAACATCACTGCATCTATGTATGCTCTTACTCCGCGAATTTGATTACAAGTTCACCTCTCTTGTTCTCCCAGTCCTTTCCTTAAACTCCTTTCAGGAGATTTGGGAAATAAGTTAGATGTACTGTGCTCAGTTTATCTTGGTATTCTGGAAAGCAACATACTAGCATAATTTGTAGCAGTTTCATGTAACTCTAGTCTTTTTTCAAATATATTTAGATTTTATATCAGAATTGTCTATTGCCTACATTTAACTTTTCTTATAAATGAAAAGTGAAGGAGAGTATTCTGTGTCTACATAGGGCAGTTATAATCTTTCCAGAACTCTAGCAGACATAACAATGCTCATTATATTCCACTTTAATTGATCTTTTACCTAACAGGTTTTGTTGTTGCTGTTTCTTTATCTGGCTTTGGTATCAGGGAAATACTGGTTGCATAAAAATAATTTGGAAACGTTCCTTTCTTTTCTATTTTGTGGAATAATCTGTGTAGTATCAATAATCTGCATAGTATCAAGTATTAGTTCTTTGAAGATCTAGTACAATTCTGCAGTGAATCTATCTATTTCTGAGATAGTTTTAGTTGGGAGACTATTACTGTTTCAATCTTGTTGCTGTGTGTGTGTGTGTGTGTGTGTGTGTGTGTGTGTGTCTGCGCACTTAAATTTTCATTTCATCTTGGTTTAATTTTGGTAGGTCATATGCATATGCATCTGAAAACTCATCGGTTTCTTTTAGATTTTCCAAGTTAGTAAAATATAGATTTAAGGTATGTACTCAAGATAGTGTGGATTTCATTGGTATCTGTTGTAACATCTCACTTTTTGTATCTAATTTTATTGATTTGGTATTCATTGTCTTTTCTTTTGGTTAAATTGACAAAAAGGTTTGCCAATCTTGCTTAGCATTCCAGAGAAACAACTTTTTGTTTCAATAATTCTTTACGTTATATTTATTTCTCTGTTTGTTTCTAGTTCATTAATTTCTGCTCTGATCTTAAATTTTTTGAGACAAGGTCTCACTGTGTAAACATGGCTGGCCTGGAACTTCCTATGTAGAGCAGGCTGGCCTCAAACTCACAGTAATCTGCCTACCTCTGCCTCCTTTATGCCCAGCCCTGATCTTATTTCTAACTGTCTAGTGTTTTCAGGCTTGGTTTGTTCTTGCTTTTCTAAGACTTGACGTGTATCATTCAGTTATTTATTTGAGATCTTTCAAATGGGAGTGAATCTAGGAGATAATGATACTCCTAGAAGCAGTAGGTTGCTAAAGCAAGATTTCCAATCCCAGGTATGGGATACCTCCACAGGAGTTCATCAAGGAAGCCTCAAAGGTCCCCAACACAACACAGGTTCTGTCAGTACTTTTCATTACCCACCATTAGGGGGTACAACCTTTTTTCTAAAGACATTGCATACCCTGGTTGCAAGATAGAGAGAAAGCAAGCTGAAACTGAGCTGGAAACTTGCTCCCTGCTGGCTACTCTCAAGGTGCTACTCTGCAGACTTCTGGTAGAGAAAAGGTATCATTGGTCTTACCCATCTGTGTACCCTACAAACAGGAAAAAAAACCTGCCCGGCAAGATGTGCCTATCTGTACAATCGTGGCACAATTGTTGTGGGGATAACCAACTGCCATCTGATAAGATTTGAGGCGTGTTCCTGAGAAAGGAACCCACAACTAGTACAGTAAGCCCACTTAACAACCTATGCCTCAGGAGGTTGTAGGCCCAACTGGGGTAACTAAATTGATACAGCATCAAATGGCCTTTCAATATGTATGTTAATACCCATTGACAAAGGATACTCTCAGCCTTAGTGAGAAAAGCCTCTCTTTACAAAGAACAGCAGTGGATGTAGAGACTAGACTCATAGATCCCTGATATCTGAGAATAGGTGATGGTTGAAGACTCAGTCTTAAACAAGACATTTACACTCTTCCCTCTAAGGCTAAGAGAACACTGTAGAAGAGGGGTGTAGGAAGTATGAAAAAGCCAGAAGATAAAGTGAAAGCCTGTGAGATGCCATCTTCTGGACTCAATACAACTGTCACAATCATGAACTCAACTGCAGTTACCCTCACTGGCCCACATAAGACAGGCCATGTTAATAGTCATGGAAAGGGAAGGGACTCATACATCTTACTGTTACACTATTGGCTATTGACAGTTTTGGGGAATGGGAGTCATTGTCTCTAATTATATATCCACTGCTGAGCCCACTAGGCTTCAACAGATAGCTCCAAGTGGGTCACAAAGAAAAACAAATAGACATGAATGTGAGAAAGTTGTAGGAAAGAGGAGGTGTATGTATGTAGGAGTAGCAGTGAGATGGGAGAGGTTGAGATTAAGAGTGGTTAGTATGCATTATGTACATGTATTAAATTGTCAAATAGTAAATTTAATTAAAAAATTCAAAACCCATAGAACTATGTAAATAGCCATCTGCCTCAATAAGAACTCTGTGCTACAATTCCAGTCAATATTTGGTATTTGTAAGGAGTTGAATGGAAAGTGTGTGTGTGTGTGTGTGTGTGTGTGTGTGTGTGTGTGCGCGCGCGCGCGCAGATATTTGTTTTGTTATGTTTTTCTTTATTTTTGAGAATCTCATACATGTACAGAATGAAATATGATTCTGTTTACTCCTAACCTCCCTCTCTAGTCCCCTCCATATCTCCAACACAGCCCTTCCCAACTTCATGCCATTTTCATTTAATGACTCGTTAAGTTCAGTAGTGCTGCCCATATGTGCATTACAAGGCTGTCACCGGAGCATGGGGAACCCACCAGTCACTGGTGCATGGGGAACCCACCAGTGGACACATCATCCAAAATAAATAAGTAAACAAATTCTCTCCCCCAGCAATGTTTAATCAAATCTGAATAGTGTCAGTTAGGATTCTATTTTGGTCAATACCCTAGTAGAAAAAGATAATGACTTATTTTGTTCTGCATCAATACTCAAGAATTGACTATGCAGTACATTTTTAAAAATTAAGGTAAAAATGTCAAGTGTCAAGAAAGGGTACAAGCCAAACTGAAATCTGTTCTTCCTGAAATTTTATTGTTACCTAAACTATCAACCAAATATAACTAGTAAATATAATGTGGCTATATGTTAACACTGTTTATTACCCTTTGCATTTTCGTAAAAAACCAACTCAAATTATATCTTTTATTAGTATCTGCTGAGTTTCAAGTTGTGAAGGAAATCACAAGCAATCTTAGAGTATGGTTTGATGTCTTTTAAGGTTATTAAATTTGGCTCAGCTCACCTTTGTTAGCTTCCTGCATGTTATTAAGGAAAACTCCCTTTAACATGCTTTACTTATGACTTGTGCTCAGGTCTTGAAGAATTCATAAATGCACTCTTTTTTCAACCTCATTAAATTAGCTTAATGGATTAGTAGATTTAATTTGATTTTTATTGAGATTTTAAACTATTTTGAGATGATTATAATTACATGGTTTCTCCCTTTCCTTTCTTCCTTCCAAGTCCTCCTGTTATGCACTACCCTGCTGCTCTCTTTCAAATCCTTGGTCTTTTTTCTCTCATTGTTGTTGTTGTTTTGTGTGTATATGTGTGTTCCTAAATTGGTTCCAAAAGGTGGTTTGTTGTCTCATTGCCTTTTCTCTCCTTTCTCCTTACCTATTTTAAGTTTATAAAAGGAAAGCAGGAGAAGCTTATGCTTTCTTCCTTACCTTCATTCAAGCAGCAAAAGTGTTTTAAAAATTGACTGGATTGACCACAAAGAATTCTACAAACAGAAGTTGGAAAATTGACTCACACTACACAAATGTATATATACTCCCGAGGGGTTTTGTGTGGCCCAAACCTGATTATGTTAAATATTTCCTGAAATTGTATGCTATTGTCAGACTGAATAATCACAAGTAGACATCCAGGTTAAAAATGGAAACACTTTGGTGTACTGTCACAGAGGAATATTTGTTGATGTTTTGAGTGATTATGCAAAAGGTTTTCTCTCTGTAGAGTTTTGATCTGAAAGTTAACATTAGCCCTTCTTTCTCTTCCATGTTAGCTTTGCTGTTTGTGGAAAGATTTGAAGTTGGATGTAACTGATAGCCGTGATGATGGCGTTAATGTAAGAAAAATTTATGTTTAGGTTAGATTAAATTCATTTGCTTGTTCTCCAAGTGAAAAAAGAAAGAGAAACAGTATTACAAGTCAAAGGAGCACTGTATAAATGATTTTCTTCTTATGAACCTTGAGCACAGATAAAAGTATTTTATAAAAGCCAATAAAAGTGTTCTCTTGTCTCTCTTCCACCATTAGAAAGTAAAAAAATGTACATATGCACATATGCTTCTGAATTTAATGGATCTGTCATAGTTGAAGTACCAATTCTACATGACAAATCTGTCTTTAGGTTATCTTGAACTCTGACATTTATTTGATAACTTCATCTCAAAGAACTTGTGTGTGTGTGTGTGTGTGTGTGTATGTGTGCTGCGCGTGCACGCGTGCATTTCCTGGACCCAGGTATTGGCATTTTATTTCACTCTGCATATCCAACTGTGTGGCAAGTGTTAAGTCACTGATGAAGACTGAGGGAGCAGTAGGGAAGCAAATCACTAGACTAGTACAGTGACTTTGACTGCTAAGGCAGTTCAGTTCTTGTGGCTCTTTAAAACAATTCTGATTTGAAGTTTTAGAATAATGGAGGATTTCTCTGAGATTTTTGGTCAGACTAGAGAGGTTGATGGAAACCAAATCATGCAGGGCTTTTTCTTTGTAAACTTCCTGCTCAATACTGCTGTCTAGATTTTGTTGAAGATTCTTTTTTCCTTATTTTCTGTAGTAATTAATTATATGTTTTGTATTTTGGTTCTTGATTAGGGGTGTGTGTGTGTGTGTGTGTGTGTGTGTGTGTGTAAAACTTTTTCTCTGAGATTATAAGTGAGAACATATCAGATTTTCTTTTCTAAAACACTACAAGAATGAATGAGAAACCTTTTCAGTAGTCACAGCAAAAAAAAATGGTAGCTTGAAAACTTTATGATATGACTTGTTCAGAAGAGATAGAAAGATACTCAGTAGGATATGGTAGTAAAGATTAGGTTTCTGGGCAAGATAAAAGGGAAGGGTTAGCAATAATTTAACTTTCTGCTTCCAAAAGAGTATGTCTTATATGCTTGCAATAACAATTGATGAAAAAGAGGTCATGAATTTGAAGGAGAGTGGGGAGGGGTGTATGGAAGGATTTGGAGGGAGGAAAGGGGAGAGATGTTGTAATTAAAGTACAATCTCAAATTAAACAAAAGGAATATGTCTCTGTATACTACCACATCTACAAACTTCCCTATGTGTAAGCTGTTCATAATTATATGGAATTACTAGTTACTGTTTGCCTTGAATATAAGGATACTATTTAGAATTTTTTTAATTATCTTGAATTGAAAACCTAATTATTTGGCTTCCATTCTTTTTGTTTTAACTATCTTAAAATGATGAATTACCTTTGAATTAGATAATAATGTTCAAAATTACATTAGTTAAATTTTATTGTGAAGCTCTATATGAAGATTAAAATATGATAGGTCACTTGCTATATAGTTTGGCTGTGGTAAATAAGGAAACACAGTAAGATGTTGATCAAAAAGAGGAATGTAAAATCAGTGAACTAAAATTGACTTTTTGTTTTCTAGGGGTCCCTTTAGTGTTGTACGACGATGTATCAACAGAGAAACTGGGCAACAATTTGCTGTAAAAATTGTTGATGTAGCCAAGTTCACATCAAGTCCAGGGTTAAGTACAGAAGGTAAGAGATGGATTTCAAGTAAGTTATTTGATGTCTGGCTTTATTCCATCTCCAAATCCATTTATCAACCTATCCTCATCTGGGGGGTGGGGAAGCAGAGGGTGTGATATAGCGGGGAAGTGGGTGGAGACAGTCTGAACTCCATTTGAAACAGTTACTCAGAAATCTAAAAGATAGCATTCGAAATATGGAAGGGTTATAGTCATCTAGGATCTTTATGAGCTTGTCTTTTTTTTTGCTGGAAAGGGAATGAAATATGGACATATATTTTTTAGGGTTTAATTTGAGTCCTGTTGTGTGAGAGATGTAAGATAGGAATGGAAGTAATTGCAAGAATGATAATTGAAGATTTTGAACAGCCAAGGTCCTTCTAAATATAATTTACTGCCTTTAGGATTACTATCTAGTACAACTAGAAGATTGATAACTTGACTCACATTTGACTTAATCACATAGTATTTGTGAAAGTTGAAAGGTCAGTAGTATTAGAATTTGTAGGACTTAGAATTATAGTTTAAGATATTGTTATATATGTGTGCATTTAAAGTTACTTATTTTTTAAATATGTGCCATGATTCACACTAAAGGTAACAAAGCTGATTATTATATTGACTTTTCTAATTAGCCTATCTATTAACTTTAGACTTCCACAGCTTTCTTTAGTCTTTTGCTTTTTAATCTTAAAGCAGTGCAATTGAGAGCTTAGATTAGAAAGTTCAAGGTCAAGGTGAAGTATCCCATTTGTGTTTTATCCAATTATTTTGTTTTGGAAAGTAGAATCTCACACACTGTGAGCTCTAACTTAATCTATTCCTATAGATTTGTATTCAGGTTGATTACTTTTAAATATTTTGTGACTCTTAAAATTATTACTATCAATATAATGTTTTAGAAGATTCCTAAAAATTACTACTTCATCCTCTTCCAGAGGACCCAAGTTTGATTCTCAGCAGGAGGGCTCACAAACCATCGGTAACTCCAGTCCCAGGGGAACTGCTGCCCCCTTCTGGTCTCTGTCAACACCAGCCATGCACTTGGTACACAGACATGCAAGCAGGCAAAACCCCCATACAAATAAAAGAAAAATAAATAAATCTTTTGACAAACTGTTTTCTTTAAGTTACTACTAAGAAAGAATCCCTTACTGATTTGTTTCCAGGTTAAAGGGTATGCATACCTTTAGATTAAATAAACATGACCACACTACTGGGGAAAAAATATCTTACAGTAAAATTTAGATGTTTTATCATTCATGATTTCATTGTCAGAATTGGCCATTAACTACTTTAAATATAGGTTATTTTATATGCTTAGCAAAATGTAAAATTTACCTTTCCGTGGACTTTACAGTTAATTTTTTTTCCTTTGAACTATTTTGTTTTATGTTTGGTTGTGTTGTTTGCTTTGTAGTGTTGGGATTCAAATCCCAGGGCTTCAGGTAAGCTAGGCAAGTACTGTTTCTCTTAACTTTTAATAAGCTTTGACCTTCCTAAGCACTGAAATAATTTTGTACAAACTTGATTATTAAACTAGTAGATGTTTTGAAACTTTAAAAAAAATGTTCTGATATTGTTTGTAAACTTAATAAGGTTCTAATTTAAAATTAGAAATATTAAATCAATTATGCAATCACCTATATTAAATTACAGTAACAGCAGTGAGAGCCTCTTATATAATATTACAGATAATTAAAATGAATACTTGTAGTTTATTTCTTAGCCCCAAATTTTAATATCAAAGATTTGATTTGTCTTATCATTATACCTAATTCTGTGTCTTTCCAGACTAAAGACATTTTTAAAGAAGACAACTCCTTCCTCATTTGTCTATGGTGGATTATTGACAGATTTCTTTAGTCAGATCTCTGGAACTCTAGACCCAGAATATGAGAGTGAATCTCTATTACCACTTACAGCAGGGCATGGTGATTTAATCCTAGAATTTAGGAGGCAGAGGCAGAGACAGGTGGATCCCTGGAATTTCAAGGATATCCTGGTCTACATAACGAGTTCCAGGCCAGCCAAGACTATATAGTGAGACCCTATCTCAAAAAACAAGCCAAACAAACAAACAAAAAACCCACTTAGTCAGTGGGTCAAACACCAAACTTTAAAAAAGGAAGGTGGATAGTACATATAATTTATTTATATCGCTGGTTTGAAGTTCTGTCTCTACTTAATATGACACATATATGAACTTATCAGTGAAGTTGTAGGTCACACCTTCATTGCTTTGGTGATAAAAAATGTCAAGTTCTGTCCTGAAAGCAAGACCAAGGAATTCAATTGATCCTTTATGTCTCTTTGAACCACTTGAAATCTGGTACTATTTTTATATCAATGTTATACACCTATAGACTTTAAATGATACCCATTTGAATTCTTCATATTACTCATGATGTTGTCTGGTTTGGGTCAGAATTCAGTGGTATTCTAGTGAAACTATGCTATTGGCATATTCATGGTATTACCCTTTAGTTTTTCCTGTCTTTTTCAGCTCAGTGACTTACTGTAAGTTAAGCAAGAAACAGAATCAAATTTCACATATAGTACCATCTCACTTTTTTGTAATGGAAATCCCATACCCTCTATTGCTCTTATTCACACTAGCTTACATCTTCTGACTTAGCCACATCTTATAAGATGTATAATAGATGTAATAAATAGTAAATTATTATATAAAATCTCTGAATATTGACCCCTTCATGACCTTTCTGCCCAACTTCTTTTTACCCCTTTTCTAGTTACTATAAGCAAAAAACATCTGATTCCTTCTCTTCTATTCCATTTATAAATTGTTAAGGTACAAAAATAACCTGTTCCACGGTAAAGTATATAAGATATACAGTATTAAGAAGAAACAATTTTTGAAGTGAAGTGTTAGCACAGTAAAGTAGAGCCCATAAGTTCAAGTAAAACTATCTAGAAATAGCTTTGACTTCTAGCTATTTAAGACAATTTCTTAAGCACCAAATCATTGACAACTCCATCCTATCACTTATTCTTGCCTTACTCAGGGCTCTCCTCCCTTTGACTTGTGGTTTATTTGACCGTTGTCATTGCCCATTTTCTTCCTGCTACCATATCTGTTTTCAAAATATATTATGAACTAGATGTGGTTGAAGAGGACTATAATCTAAAAATTAGGTGGAGACTGGAAGATCAGGAGTTGAAGGTCATCCTTGGCTACTTAGTAAGTTTGAGGTCAAACTGCTACATAAAACCATGTCTCAAGAAAGCAAATAACAACAAATATGAGTACATATGTCTGATGAGGATCACCTGGGAGCATTTTTGTAATTTGATTTTATTAGAAAAATATGTAACAAATTCTATATAACTAACATACAAATTTAATTTTGAAATAAAATATTAATCAAGATCACTATGTGATTCAATAAATTTTAAATTTGTATTGCCTTACTGAAGAGTCCATATTATAATTTGAATATTTATTCTTTATTTTTTGCCATCAATATTCTAATATTTTGTTCAATAGGGTTTTTCATATTGCACAAATTCAATAATCCCTTTAAAATAAAAACAGATTTTTATGTCTGTGTTCATTTTCCTTTAAGTTTTTAGAAGATTCTGAGACATAGCACTTCTAAATAGCTTAGAATTTCTTCCTTCTTATGTATAAAGATGTAAAATTGCTTATGAGATGAGTAAAAGGTTTCTACTAAATGAAAGCTAAATGAATTTATATTAAGGTATTTTGTTGTGGGGCCAGTGAGATAGCTCAGCAGGTAAAGGCACTTGCCTCTCAACATGACAGCTTCAGTTTGATCCCAGGAACCACCAGGGTAGGAGTGACGCAACTCCTGAAGGTCAGGTTCTGACCTACACACACACACACACACACACACACACACACACACACGCAGAAGAAATAAAGAAATGTAATTAAGGTTTTAAGATTTTATTTTTATATGTATATATCTGTACAAATGTATGTATGGGTTTCTGTGGAAGCCAGAAGAAGGTGTCAGACCCACTGGGACTGGAGTTACACATAGTTATAAGCCACCTGATATGGTTGCTGGGAACCAAACTTGGATCCTGTGGAAAAGCAAGAAGTACTCTTAACCATTGAGCCATCTCACCAGCTCCTGATTGGAAGATATTTTCATCCACACATGTACAAAGACACATAGACACATCCTTTAGTGAAATTCCTAGATTACCTTTGAACTTTTAATTAATATACTTTTTGTCTCTTATTCTGCTGAGTCACTAATTAGATTTTGTTTTAAAAATAGTATCAAAATTAATTCAGGCAAATAAGGATATTAAAAGATATAAAATAGATAGAATTAGAAACTGAATATCCAAAGTTCTGAGTTAACTTTTATTTTTACTTACTTATTTTGTTGCTAGGGGTTGAAACCAGAGCTTTGAGCATGCTAAGTATATGATGTACCAATGAACTCCCAGTCCATAACCACAGTTTGAATAATTTTATGATTGTTTAGTGAAAGATCATCATTTTGTATAGGTATTTCCTATAAGTTCAAACATTCCCTCCTAGAGGAAAGAGAAGACCAATGAAACTCATAAGGCTTAGGAAGCTCAGAAGATTATAAAATTCCCTTTCCAAGGTTCAATAAGAAGTAAGCAATTGCTGGGGAGAGAAAACGGGTAAAACTGCCTCCAAAGCCCTTAAGAAAAGCCTAAGCAAACCAATCAAGGATTCACTAGGCACACATAAAAAAGAATACAGACTTAACAGGATTTCTTCCCAATCAATTACTAAATATTAAAGAACAATAATAAAGAGCAGCAACAACAATAAATCTTGGATAGAATACTCTGATTTTACAGATGATATTATGGTTAAAAATGTCCAGTTATAAAAAATAGCCAATTATGAGGTTTGCATGTAATGAAGCTACAACAACAACAATACTATTCATGTACAAGCAGTTAAAAGGAGCACGCAACAGGAATTATCCATAAGCTTATGCAGATATTTTGATTAGCTATTTTAATATGCTCAGAAAAGTAGAGGAAACCAGTATGAAATGAGGAAAAGAAGGTATGAAAGTAATATCCTGACCAATAGAAAATATAAGCATTGAGCTAGAAACTACACAAGCAAAAAGAAAAGGTACAGAGTAGAAATTTCGAAGTTGAAAAGCAAATCATCCAAATGAAAAAGCAGCAGATTTGAACAGACAGAAGAAAGAATTACAACCAGAAGACTTGAAGATAGGCTCATTAAGATTATATAGTTGAGGAAAAGGGGGAAAAAAGCCAAATAAAGACCTGCAGAAAGCCCTCAAGCATACAAAATAAATATAATATGAGTGCTGAGATGATAGGAGAAGAGGAAATAGAATGTTTGAAGAAACCCTTGAGGAAAATAATGACACAGAAGTTCAGTAAACTCTACATAGATAAACCAAAAATATATATCATAATCAAACTGTCAACATTATAGACAATAAATGTAAAACTACAGAAGTAGCAAGAAAGAAGCAATTTATCATAGACAAGGGATCTGCACTAACTACCAGAAGATTTTTCATCTGAAATCATGAAGACTAGATGGCAGTGGGATAGCTTTCAACATCTGAAAGAAAATATCTACTAAGAATCCTTTATATAGAAAGAACATTCTTCAAAAAAATGAAGTATAAATTAAGATATTCTCAAATAAACAAAATTTGAGGAAATCTTGCTGCCTACCTACTGGAAATAATAATAAACTTGCCCTACATGAAATTCTCAGGGTAGGTTCTATAGTTTCGACAGAAAGTATTTGTTAATATCTTGAAGCCCTATAGAAATAAAGACCACAATTAAAAAGAAAACCCTATATATAAAAGACAGTATAAATATATGTTTTACAACATGACCCCAATATGTAGCATTGGCTGACTTGAAACTCATTATGTAGACTAGGCTAGTCTTAAATTCACAGAGATCTGCCTGCCTCTGCCTTCCAGGTAAGATTAAAAGCGTGTGCTACCACACCTGGCTATAAATACACTTTTATTGTACCTACATTTCTCCTAACTGCATAAAGTAGCATTATAAAACTGTGTTAATAAGACCATTATGCAGTAGTGTCATCTCCAGATTAACTAATAAAAGTTCTCAATATACTGGAAGAAATGACAAGATAATATAAATGCTATAGCTGATAATATCTGTACAACATCAAAGAAGTCACTGGTATAGGAATACAAGAACAAAAAGGGAACAGCAAAGTTTCTAATATAAATCCTACCTTATTGGTAATAGTATTAAATATAAATGAATTAAAACTAATTTCAAGGTAGAGATTGGCACAATGAACAAAATAACATGTCCTATAATAGATTATCTACAAAAAGCACATTTTATTTTTATTACATTTATGTGTGTGTGTGTTTGCATACAGTGTGCATGTACACACTCCACAACATGTATTTGGTGATCAGAGGACAACTTACAGGAGTTGGTTCTCTCCATCCATCATGTGGGTTCCAGTGATCAAAGTCAGGTCATAATGCTTGGCAGCACGCACCTTTACCTATTAAGCCATTGTTCTGGCTTGAGTCACATTTTAGATTCAAAAGGCATTTAAGTTGAAATGTTAGGAAAAGATTTATCATTCAAACCATAACCAAAAGAAATTTAAAATACCTCTACATAAAATAGAAATTTGTATTTTAATGATACTTTATTTCAGGGCTGAAGAGATAGCTCTGTCAGTGAATTTAAATTCAATCCTCAAAACCCATGTTAAAAAGTCAGCAGGGTGGCTTCTGCTTGTAATTCCTGTACTGGGTACAGGGTATAGCAGAAAGAGATCTCAGAGTGCTCTGACTAGCCAGTCTAGCTGATGAGCTTCAGGTAGGTGGGAGACCCTGTCTCCAAAAGCAAGGTGGCTGTACCTGAGGAGTAACACTCAAGGTTGACCTCTGACTTTTACATCATGTACCCACATACACATGAAGAGAGGAGAAAGGCAGGCAGGCAGGCAGGCAGGCAAGGAGGGAGGGAGGGAGGGAGGGAGAGAGAGAGAGAGAGAGAGAGAGAGAGAGAGAGAGAGAGAGAGAGAGAGAGAGAGAGAACGAGAATGAACAAGAACAGGTTGGAGAGAGGGGAGAGATTATAGCAAGGTTACAGAGTTAATATACAGAAGTCTGTTGTTTTGATATATACTAGCAATGAGCTATTGGAATTTGAAATTTAAAATAGAAAACTATTATATTATCATAAATTGAAATGCTTATGTATAAACTTAACAAGAGTTACATAAAGAAAACTTGAAACTTATGACTTTTTTAAGATCATAATAAATGGGGAGTCTCTCATATTTGTGGCTAGGAAGACAGTACTGATCAAGGTCAGTTCTTCCCAAGTTAATCTATAGATTCATTGCATTCCAACATGTGATTCCAGATTCCAGCTAACTACCTTTTGGATATTGACAGAGTGATTCTAAAGTTATATAAAAAGGCAAAATATCTAGAATAGCTATCATAGTAGTCTAGAAGAACAAAGTCACAAGGCCAGTGCTCAACTCCAGTGCTTACTTTAGAGCTACAGTCATTAGGACTGTGGCTAACAGTGGAAGGATAAGTAGGTAGACTAGAGCTCAGCAATAGAGCCACACAAATAGAGCCTGTTGATCTTTGACAACATAGAGAGGTCAATCTGGTGGGAGAAAGGAGATCTCTTCAATAAGTAGAGCTGAAACAAGTAGCCCATCCTCCTGAAAGGCAATGACTCTGGGTGGAGATCCAAATGGGAACAAAGCAAGTTGTCTGCACTCATCATTCCTA
Source organism: Peromyscus nudipes (assembly GCA_902168325.1). Classification (NCBI taxonomy): domain Eukaryota; kingdom Metazoa; phylum Chordata; class Mammalia; order Rodentia; family Cricetidae; genus Peromyscus; species Peromyscus nudipes. The sequence continues at coordinate 6,093 of CABHPH010127992.1, read as the reverse complement.
TTTAACATAGTGCCAGAAACAATCACAGCAAGTTGGGAAAAGTTAATGTATACTTATAGATAGGAAATGAAGAAATGAAGTTTTCGTTGCAGATAACATGTGAGTCTGTGTACAAAATCTCTAGGGAAAAAGCCTATAACTAGTGAAAATGATGATGAAACAAATATACTAAACAATTATATACTGTATGCTAGAAACCATAGTTAAAAATGCAAAACCATTTAGAATGAAGTAAAACAAAACCAAACTCTTAAATATAACCCACACAAAGCATATACAAACCTGTTACATTGAAAACAACTACAAAATTCTAATGAAAAGAAGCAGTCTCCAAATAAATGGAGGCCAATAATAATCAAAGAAAAAAAGAAGCTATGAATTTGAGAGTGAGAGGGGATGGTAGAGGCTGGATGGAGGCATGGGACAGGATGGAGGGAAGAAAGGGAAGGGGGAAAGTGATGTAATTCTATATTAGTAAAAAATGTATTAGAAATGATACAAAATATTTCTGCTCCTTGGGAAGTATACTGTGGCTATGTCTGGTAGAGTTGTCTGTTTTAGGCAACATTGCTCTAATTTCTGTGCCTTTGGATCTTTGATGTAAAAATTGACCACATAGTAATGCCATAAATAAATGAAGACATGTTTGCTGTTCATGGATTGACTGCTCAGCATAGCAATGTATCTATTCTCCCCAACAATCTCACAATTTAATACAATTTCAACTTAGTTCTCAGCAAGAATTTTTGTGGGTATAAGAAACCTTATCCTAAAATGTTTACGGAAAGGAAAAAAGAACAAAAATCGCAAAAAAAAATTTGCTTTTGAAAAACAAACATAATAAGGTAGGAAGAATCAATCTATTCTCATTTTTTGATATACAGTTGAGTGTGTTAATAATGCAGAGTTAGACACAGAGATTAATAGAAGAGTTTGGATTTTACAGAAGTAGCCACAGCACAAATAGAACTATTTTCAGTTTTTACATTTATTTATTTATTCATTGTGTACATACATACATGTGAAAATCAGAGGATGTCTAGATAGAATCACTCACTCTACCACATGAATTCTGGAGATAAAATTCAAGTCATTAGGCTTGGCATCTCAACAGTTCCCAACTGATTTTTGACAGATTTAAACCAAATTCAGTGAAGAAAGCATCTTTTTAAGCAAATGGTAGTAGAGAAATTGGACATCCATAGGCCAAAAGTGGACTTCAGTCTAAACCTGTTTAAGACTTATTCAAAGTGGCTCATAGATTTAAATGTAAATTTTAAAGCTATATCACTTATATAATATACCAGAAAATTGTGTCTACAAAACTAGATGAAGAATTGTTAGACGTGACAGCAAGAGCATGATTCATACTTTAAAAAACCAGTAAGAAAATAATTCAGTTACAGTTAAGAAAAAGTACAGGTCCTAATCAAGTACACAGTAATATGTTCAATATCATTATTCATTAGGGAAATCAAAGCCAAAATGACATATTACTGCATACTTAGTGGAAAACTTAGAATTAAAAATAATGATACATTTTTCTGTCAGCAATGCAGAAAAAAAAATGGCTCTTTCATACATTGCCACTGAGACTATAAAGTGGTGTTATAACTCTGGAAAATCAAAAGTTAAAAATTCTAAGCAAACCCTTTCCATACAACTCAGCCATTAAATTACAAGAAAACATACATCCCAGAGAAATGAAAATATATGTTCATGGCAAGTTCATAATCAAGTTTTCATTGTAGTTCTATTCATACTAGGTAAAATTTGGAAAGTACTGAAATACATTACAATGGGCTAATAGTTAAGTAAATTGTGGTACATCTGTGTTGTGGAATACTACTCCACAATAAAAAGAAAAATAGCAATGCATTGAACAGTTTAATGGATCTCAAAGAATTGTGCTTCATTTAAAAAAACTACCTGTAAATATCATTTATTATATAGACTCCTTTATGCAAGTTTCAAAGTGATAAAAGTTTAGAACTGCAGGACAGAGTGATAATTGTCTGCTATGTGGCACTGCAATGTTACAGTAAAAATCATGAAATACGATCATTGTGATTTTAAAGGAATAGAATTGGGCTCATTGTGGAGTATCTTTGTGGAACACAACTCATTTCCATTTTGTTGGTGACAAGAATTTGCACATAATGATAAAAGGGAATAATTCTACATATAATGCATTGAATAATTCTACATATAATGCAT
>CABHPH010127988.1:0-23138 GCA_902168325.1 Peromyscus nudipes | reverse complement strand
CCAAGACATTGGATAACTCACATAGTCCAAGTACAGGGCTTTCAATTTCGTTTGGTGACTTTTTTTTTCTCACCCCTCCTCAGGGAAATTACTGATCTGGTGTCACACTCCATTTGTGTGACTTAACCAATGTCTTGTCAAATTTTACAGCTTTGGAAAATGTCCCTAATTTACCTTAATTGTCTTCTCACAGGTGGCAGCAATAAAATGACAATGATTTAGGTTTTGCTTCCTTTTAGAGGGATGTAGCATGGCTGCTGCATCCCTCCCCCATACCTTGTAGAAGCCACAAAGAAAACTTGTGTATTACCTAGGCTTTCCTTGTGAGCTAGTGTATAAACGGCACAATGCAGTCTTATTACTTAATTATCAACTGATGCAAAAAGCCCACATTTCCTCCTAATGTGGGGAACCAACATGTCTCCTTGGAAGTGACTCCTTTATCTACTGTTTTAGATTAAAGCCTGCCACTGTGAAATGAAGAAGCACTCCTCTTATCCTGAACCTGCCAACTGGTTTCCTTTCTGTTTCCTACTTCTGTAGACACTAATTAATTATCATCTCAGTACAAGGAGCTAAAGTTTGAGAAAGAGAAATAAAACATAGTTTCATAGTTACTAGTTTTCCTGGACAAAAAAGAAAATTTTTTGCTTTAAACAGTAGTTTTATTCATTTATGCCACATAAATACTGCTCCTGAATTTAATATATTCAGCAATAGTAGCATGGGGGAACCCTCTGAAAACAACGCCAGTGAGCTCATTACTTACTCCAAATGTTAAAAATATCTTTTTATAAGAAATATTATTTTCAGACTCAACTACATTACTACTCTCTAATGAATAACTGGATGATGCAGGACTAGTAAACTAGTAAAGACTGAGATTATTTCTTAATGTTTTAATTAATTAATTAATTAATTAATTAATTAAATTATTTATTTTATGTTGGGACTGTTGGGCGCTACCTATATGGAGTCAGAGAACAACTTGAAGAAGTTGATGCACTCCTTCCACCATGTGGGTAACAGGGATCAAATTGAGGTCACCAGGCTTGCAATTGCTTTTATAGGTCAAGTGTTGCATGGACTGCTCATTCCTTACATGCATTATTGATGTCATATTTCTTCATACTTTAATTTTATTATTTATTAGAACTTTATAACACAAAATGAGTCCATTAGTGTGAGATGGATTGTCTTCTTTAAAGCATCAACCTGAACCTTGAATTAAAAGGTAAAATATTCTCTTTTACTTATTTAGACTTTAGGACAGTTAATTTACTTGAGGAAAAAAGCCCAAATCTTATTCTTCCTCAGTCTTTTATGCTTGTTTGGTTGTTCACTTAAAGCTGCTAAACAAAATAGAGAGAAAAGTTGACTACTTTTCCTATAGTTTATTATTTTATTATTATTTTTGCTTTCAGTGGAGAAGGTTTTATATAAATAATTTCAGAAGCAAAGAGGGAGTTGATAACATCCCAAAGGCATTGAAAATGGACAAAAAAAGCCCAAGTCAATAATTACAATAAACACACAAACAGCCCCAAAAACACTGAAAATTAAAACGTACAACACAGACTGATGGGTCAAATTGGAGGAAGACCAGAAGGAGGTATTTAAAAAAAATTCCACCACTGTGTACCCCAGGCATAATCACTAAACTAATAGAGTTGAGTTTAAAAAGGATTCTTCTGTGACCAATGTTACCTTAGCTCCATTGTCAGATGGAATCTGTTTCAACACAGTGATATAACCAATGTATGATTTTACTAGTGGTGTCTAGACATTCATGCAGCTTTCTGAGGCCTTAGGATCCAACCTCTTTATTCCTTCATACTTGACAGGACTTTAAGTAGGAAGACAGATTCTATTTCCCCAACTTACTGGCAAAGGACTTATCTCTTCTGGAAGAATTTAAGCACTATTCTCCAGTAATATGTGATAAAAAGTAATTACTCCTGCTTTTAAAAACTCTATTTTACTTTTCTACTTTAATACCACAGGTTGGAATCCATGCTCCTCTCTGTAATATAGATAAGTACTTTTGATATTGCAAAATATCCCTTAATTTGAAAGCTCTGATTAAGTGAACCATGCCTTACTTTCTTAGGATACATAACACATCCTTTACTAGTTAATCTCCTATTTTTGGAGATTCTGATCTATATACTTTCAGTGTAAATTCTTAAGGGTTTAAAATCATTTAAGGTAAAGTTCTAGCATTGAATATAATAGGATTTTTACAGTCACCCATGATATTTCATTATTTGTGAATTATTATAAAATAGTCTTAAATTTGCAGAATTTTTATGTAGACCATACAGATATAACATCTAGTCATTCTCAGTCAGAAAGAAATTCTGTATTTTGCTTTAAATTTTTCTAATAAGAACCAATGATTAAGGAAAGAGTATGTATAATTCTAGTTTTTTTTTGTACAGTTACATATAAAATATCAATGGGTGTAAAGAAAAGATGAAATCTAAAAGGTAGGCATGAATATTTCATCATGTGAGAAAGTAAACAGGTTATTGTCTAAGAGAACTACCAGGAGCAGAGTGTATTGAGAAAGTGGAGGGTAGGGAGGTACAGAGGGAAATTTGAAAGTCAAGTATTTCATATAAAGAAAAAATAGTCCAAAAATTTATTCATATTTTTGAAAAATAATTGATAGGATTCATCTGAGATTTTAATGATTTATATGTATCTCAAACCAGATTTCCTCAACTATTTTCTTGTCCAAAGAAAAATCTAACAAAGAAATGGTTACTGGCCAGGCAGTGGTGGTGGTGCACGCCTTTAATCCCAGCACTGGGGAGGCAGAACCGGGAGGATCTCTGTGAGTTTGAGGCCAGCCTGGTCTCAGAGCAAGATTCAGGACAGGCACCCAAACTATACGGAGAAACCCTCTTTCGAAAATCCAAAAAAACAAACGAACAAACAAAAAGAAATGGTTACCTTCTGGGCAGTAGTAGCACATGCCTTTAGTCCCAGCACTTGGGAGGCAGAGGTAGGCAGATCTCTGTGAGTTCAAGGCCAGCCTGGTCTACAGAGTGAATTCCAGGACAGCAAAGGCTACAGAGAGAAATCCTTTCCCCACTTCCCTAAGAGTGGAAGAAGAAGAAGATGAAGAAGAAGAAGAAAAAGAAGAAGAGGAGGAGGAGGAGGAAGAGGAGGAGGAGGAAGAGGAGGAAGAGGAGGAAATGGTTAGCCTACAAGCATGCCATTTAATGGTTCTTACAATAAGACAAAGTAACATGAAAAGCTTGGTTTCATTTGGAGGTACTTGTGCTTGACCTAATCAGTCATATTTTAATCTATTTTACTAAATATTTTTCTTTGAAAAATATGTTAAATATTGCTTAGAAAACCACACAGATATCTTTCTTCCTCCCATCAGTTTCTGGGAGGTCTTGAAATTTGTCATAAAAGGCAAGGTATTATGATAACAATAAATACTTTAAACAATGAGTAACTTGTAACTAACATGGTAAAATATTCTAGGAAAAGTAGAGTGCTGATATTTGGAAACACTGGAATGCCTTGGTGCTTTATGGAGAGAAGTTACATATACCCTGCCTTTTCAGGGCTGTGTAATTTGTTACAGAAAAAAAATTCAGTGTGTGGCTTAAAAATTCATTCACTTCTGACAGCTCTGGAAACTGGGAATTTTAAAGTGTCACCATTCCACATTGCTTTTGAGTTACGTTCAGGGCTGAGGCCTTTATTCATTGATGCCCATCTTCTGATCATACCTTACTGAGGCCTAAGGGTAGCTATGTGTTTCTGTCCCTTCATAACAACAACAACTGTATTACATGGCTCTACAGTCATAGCAACCTAAACCTTACTCCCAACAACTTACTGTCTCACACAGTCAGTTGTATCAGAAGGGGTAATTCTAGGGTGTTAAAGCCTCAACATCTACATCATGGAAGGAAAGAAGAATTTAGTCCACAAATGTCTAAATGATTAAATATGCAACTGGATTCACCCAAATGCATTTTAAAGATAATTATCATCATTTGAGAATGTTAATGAATTTACACAATTTTATCTCACATCCCTCAGGTTCCCTACATGAGTCTGCTGAAGTAAACTCATAATTATCTGGTTTTCAAATAAAAGAAGATGTGTAACTGTTTTTTTTTCTAAAATATATATTTTATGAAGTAATCATTTTGGTGTATGTGTAGACATGGTTTTGAAGTACAATTTTTTTTTGTTTTTTGTTTTTCATTTTAAATGCTGAGCCTTTTAAGTGTTAGGGTCATTTGTTTGATGGAAATTTTGGTTTATATGAAGGAGAAATGGGTACCAGTGGCAGAAAATTCTATCATGAGAGAGGATGTGTGTGTGTGTGTGTGTGTGTGTGCATGTGCTTGCACATGCAACTTTGAATAGATTATTATCCATGCTGATTCTGTGTTATCTAATAGGTATTTTATCATTACTATGTATATATGTATGTATGTATGTATGTATGTATGTATGTAAATCAATCTTCTAGGTAGGTAAAATTCTTGTTTCCATGATCATATTGTGCATTAGGTATGTGTTGGAAAATTTCAAGTTCATCATTACAATACTTGTAATACTGCATTACATAAACACCTTTTGATTTTCAGGTTAATAATTCTTTTCTTTAGAGAGAAGGATGAATAAAAACCCCCTTTAAAAGTACCAAATGTTAAAAAATAAAATGGAGGAAAGTGAGCAATGAAGAAAACTGTTTATCAAATGGCGTAATTATTTAGTAATTATTCACTTTGTGCTTTCAAAATATGGTACAGTGTTTGTATTTGCAATAGCTCTTTCATTTTTCATATGAAAGCATATCCATAAATATTTGTCTAAGTAAAGACCTGCTCTGTGTACAAATGATTGTTGAAACTGAGTGCTAGGAAAGATCTTCAATGTTTTCACTGAGAAATAATGAAAACATATTTGATAAATAATTCATTTATACCTGCTGTGCATAATAATCACTGCTGATGTTGGAGTTCTTTCTAGACTAGTTCTCCAAATAACTTGTCCTTTGCACAGTGTTGTTTCCAGTGATGGGATGAGAATTTTTGATATTTCATCTAGCATGTTGTTCTAGGAATTAATACAATAAAATTGGTCCCTGTGGCTTTGTATAAATGATTTATTTTAAATGTGGGAAGAGCTTGGTCAAGATTTAAATAAGAATTTCCTGAAAGGAACAGAATTATTCAAATTCTACAGAGGCCCCACAATTTAACTTCACTTGTATATACATTTAGTATAATAAACAATTTTTTAAATCTTAAAATAAATATGAATGAATTACTACTATCATTTGTCCATGCTTGACTGTGTGATCTTCCAAGGAGCATCAAGTGTACTTTACAAATGGTAAATTCTCAATGTCCTGTGTAGAGGTACATAGCAAATGATCTAGGTTTAACAAACCCTCCATAGAATTCTGCTGCTTCCTCAAATTAAGTATTACCTACCTCTGTGATAAGGGGGACCTGATTGAGAACAATGATTTACACACTATTACAATGTGAACCACAAATGAGAGGCATTAACTCTGAACATTAACAATTTATGAACCAATAAAAATAACCATTTTTAGTTATATTTTGTTGTAAAAAGTACTTTTCATTTCTTATTTTAATTTAACTTGAGTGAATTCTAAGTGTTTTGTCTCTATATTCAGAATTTCTTACATTTAACATTGCATAGTCTATAGAAACATATACATTAATGAGCATTAGAAATATACAAATGAATGCTATTTTCACAATATAAAGCCAACACCTTTTTTAGTATTTAGAAAGTAATGTATAATGATCTTAGTTAGTATCCTGTTATCTTGGTTGCAAGGATTTTAGACTGTAAGACTTATTCTAGCAATTTATTTAATTCTCTAATATATTATTATATCTTAACGCAGTTTCCCTTCCCTCCTCTCCACCTAGAGCCACGGCTCCCTCTGATCCCCTCAGAAAAGAGCAGGCTTTCCAAGGACATCAACCAAACATGGCATAACATGCTACAATAAAACCAGGCACAAACCATCACTTCAAGGTTAGACAATTCAGTCCAGTAGGAGGAAAAGGGTGCCACAAGTAGGCAAAAGAATCAGAGACAGTCCCCTTTCCAATTGTTAGGAATTCCACAAGAACACCAAATGACCCTGCTATAACACATATGCAGATGACCTAGGTCAGACGCCCTCAGGCTCCCTGATCTCTGTGAGCCCCCATGAGTCCTGCTCAGTTGATTCTCTGGGTTGTGTTCTCATGGTATCCCTGACCCCTCTGGATCCTCTGATCCTTCCTCCCTCTCCTCCACAGGACTCATGTTTGGCTGTGAGACTCTGCTTCTGCTCCCATTAGTTGCTGGATGAAGCCTCTCTGGTCTCTTTGACGAGTATTCTGCTGGGTTCCTGTCCTGAAACACTCTACAGGCAGTACAAACTATAGATTGAAGGTTCTGTGGCTAGGTTGGTGTCCCAATCCCTCCACTTGAGTGCTTGCCTTACAGAAGATGGCCAGTTCAGTCTCTCTGTCCCCCCATTACTAGGAGTCTTTCTTAGAGTTACACTCATAGATTCCAGAGAGTGTCCATCACACTATGTTCCCACCTCACCCCCCAAATGCCTCCCAATTTCACTCATTTCTCTCAGTATTTTCTTCCCTCCACTTGATCCCTCCTGTTCCCAACCTTACCCACTCCCAGGCTACCCATGAAATCTATTCTATTTTTTTTTAATAAATAGAATAACGTTTAATGCATGGGACCTTCTGGTAGAAATCATTCCAAGAAAAAGCTTGATAAAATTGGCCACAGACTCACATAAGGAAGACATTGTGTGTTTATATGGTCTCTGATATTGTACGGTTACTAAACATTTGCTACTAATTACTAAATTTCTGAGTTTCTGAGAGCACCTCTTCGGTCAACTTATTTCTCCTTAAAATGTGCTTTACTACATTATAATATTAATGCATAAAATTAGAAGCATCTTCCCTAACAATAGACTGAGAGTTCTAGCAGGGACATATTGACTTGGTGGTTGTCAATATGTGGTAATTTAATTCACAGTATAATTGAGATATCAGACTAGGGGGAGTAAATGAAAATGTAGATGCTCACAAATATGATAAAAAGAAAGCAGAAAATCAGGAGACTATTTTGTATAATAAAAGTCTGTAACTTATAATTGACTTAAATTTGTGGGTTTTTTTAAGATTATTACTTTTTAAAGGTTATTACTTTAAAATTTTTTATTATATTTAATAAAAATACTGAAAGACTTTCAAGTACTGTACACAATTAAAGGCAGCACAAATAGGAATTTAAATAAATATAGGCAAATTGATAAACATAAAAAAGAACAATTATAAAAATAAAGTATTTTATGAAAGAGAGCATTTGTGGATTTAATCAACACAGAAGCAAAAGCCTCTCATTGATAGACAAGTCGAGCCTGGGTTTCAGAGTAATATTATCTCAAAACTATGGATATTTAGGGCTGATTTAATCAGATGCATGTAATCATTATGTTCAATATGTTTTCTAACATTATTAGTGAACATGGTCAAGTATGAGAAATATAATTATATAAAAAATATACTTCCCAATAGTTAAGATATAAAAAATAATACTTCCCAATAGCTAAGATATGAAACAGGTATTTATCCAAAGGCTCTTAAAGTTTGAACAATATTAGGAAAGATTTTTTTATTTGACATTTAAACCTCACCCCCCCACCCCCAATGCTTTCATGTTGAACAACTCTAGCAAGCAGTAAAACTTCCAATTAGTTTAGAAAGTAATTGAATCATCACTGCTCCATCTGTGGTACAATCTTAGCAATCAAGTAAAGTATTGGTCACTGGAGTCAATTAATTCCACTTCTGAGGGCTCTGTTTGCTGCTAGAAAATGACGCATTAGAGGTGGCTTCTTAGAGAGACAAGGTGGGAGAAAGAGGCATGCAACTGTGTCAGGATGTCTTCCAGCAGAGCAGAAAGCTTAAATCTGCCTTCATGATTTCATTTTCGCCCCCTTCCTTCCAGGGTTCCCGTCAGTCCTTGTGTATACTCTTCCTCACTAAAACCGTACAAATATGTGTGATTGCTGGGCTCTCCGCGTGGTGTGTCCACAGCCAACCGCTGCTGTGTTGTTTGTTTCTGCAGAATTGCACACATGAATGGCCTGTTTTGATTGTGCTTCTTCCCCTTGGCGCACCACGTCACCAGTTACAGCTGTGACCTGGACCAGGGTTGTGGCATCCTAGGTACAGCACTGTTGATTATCTTCCCTTCTTCCCCTAACCCTTAGGAGTATCTTAGATATTTATCAAGAAAACATATCATAAAACTGAAAAGTTTTCTTTAATCCTTTCTCTAGGGAAATGTTTCACGTACAACACAGAACAACAGTAAACAGTACAATTTGCTTTGAAAGCTGTAGTCATCAGCAACCAGTTAGTTCAATACACTGATCATCACTAGCAGCCTAAACATATAATCCTGATGTTTCCTCTCAGTAACTACTTACTGCGTGTTTCTACAAGACATCTCAATTTTCTCAAACATATTTTCTGTTTCTTTTACATCATGTATATACTGAAAATAAAATTCTAACATTTACCACTTGTTTTCTTCAATATTGACAATACTACTACAAAGCATGTGGTCCCCTCTATCTAACACAATACCATTCTGGCAACGATACAGTTATTGTTTTGTGTAGTTATATTTCATTCATTTCATTGATGTATAGTATTCCATCATTTACATGAATGGTAATTTAATTTATCTAAAAAGCATTGCTAACAATAATCTGTTATGTATTTCTTCTGTGTCTTCCTTCTGGCTCTAAACTAATAAGTATGAATGACAGGCTACACAACATGAACATTTCCCTACACTTAGAATGAAAGGTGAATCTGATTTTCCAAGTTGCTCTCACTGCTGCAGCATGAGCAAGCTCATGGCATTCAACATCTTTGTCTAAAATTCAAGTTTCCAGGCCTTATAATTTCAATGACTCTGTTAAGTAGTCCTATGTTCCCTTTGCATTTTCCTGATCAACAACATTTTCTAGTGTATATCTGACATAAATGTCTTACTTGAGTTCATTTTCCCCTGGAATCATTTTATATATTTTAGGGATTATTAGTAATCTCTAAACATTCCTTCTTCTACAGCTGCACTCAAACTGTATTCTCCCTTCTCCATTGCACTTTTAAAACATTTCTGATGTGCTAATTTTGAAAATAAGTTCTTAATTTTAATATCAAATAAACTAACTTTTCTTCATGACTACTGCTTTGTCTTATTTAAGAAACTCTCCCCTATTTTATGATAAATATATTACTCTATATAGACTTGGAGAAATTTGCCACTATTAGCTAAATGTGTAATTCCTTGGGACTCATTCTCAAGACACTATAATCAAGTCACACTATTTCATTATGGATAAATGATAGCTCCAGAATCACTTGTCACTGGTAGTATCATTTCTTGGTATGTACCGTATCACTCATGTTGGATTAGGTGCCTGTATCCACGTGTCTGCTCTGCTTCTGCTTGAGCTATTCAACTATTCCTGCACAGATATCCCATTACCTCTCCACTGAAGTGCAATATTAAGACCTAATATCTGATAGATTGAGTTCCTGCCCTTCGATGGTCTTCAAAGAAAAGTGCAATGTCTATTATTAGCATGTGGCATGTTGATAACCAATATTGTTTGTCCTTGATGTTCAACAAAAGCTCCTGTTGAAATTTTCTAGAAGGATGTAGTAAATCTAAAGTCAAGTTGGAAGTCTTTATGATACTCAGTTTTTCCTTTCATTAGCATAGTTTATGCACATCAATATACTTAGCTTTTTCATTAATTTCATCCAGGAAATAGTCTGTCTTCACTTGCAGGAAATATGGCAGTGTGCTATGTTGCATGATATTGTTTTAAATTTATTCTTCTTCTGTTGGTTATAACTATAAGGAAATTAATTTGTTTTCCATATTTTAATTTCCATCCCGGTACCTTGCTGAGGTGCTGAATTGATTGTAAGGTTTATTTTTTGGGGTTGCTATTTACATACTAATATTCATGGACAATAAGGATTTCCTTTCTTACTGTTGGAAGAGTGTTAGAGTGAGGACTAGCAGGACACAGAGACATGAGAGGCACAGTGGGGAAACTGGCAGGGACTTTAATATAGGAGGGGTTTTGGAGATCAATGCAGAGGGAGAGGGATGCATGAGGGAAAAATAACACTACAAATAGTTGAAAGGACATAGAAATCATGTTTATGTACCCAAAATTATATATAAAATCTAAGTGTAAGTGTCAATATACATAGTTTAAATGAAGTTATGGCACTTGGGCTGACAATGTTCCTCCCAAGGGCCATATGGGAGATGACAAAAACCCCAGTCCCAGGCATGAAGACCACCTTTGTTGCTCAGAGAGTTTAAGAGACCCCACAAACAATGTAGACTACTCTGTTGTGGAAGGTAAATTCTTATGGGTGAATACACACTGCATTTTGGGCATAGGACTTAGAAAATTCAAGCTGGGTCTGACCTGAGATCATCCTCCCGGAGGACGAACATTCATTGAACTGGAAGGTACTGTTCAAGCTTCTGAAGGAGGAAACCAACAATAGTTCCAACTATCTGTGATGCTGATGGACAACAGCAACAACCAGTTATCTCTAGCACTCATATCTTGGCAGTAAACATCAGGTCTCTAAATGGACTTAAGGCCCACTACACAGAAAGGAAATCATACTGGATACTGGAAACCTAGTCAACTGCTCAGGGCTATTAAGGTCATTGAGCTTACAAGATCATTGATGAAGACCCATGATATATCTCCAAAATAACTCTTTCACCTAAGGCTCAGGGAAAATCATGGAAAGGAAGGAAGAAATATTTTAAGAGCCAGAGGACCAAGAAATCCACTAAGAAAATGTATCTCCTGGTATTGATAGAAAAGCAAACATGATATTCCCAAAGTATGGCTTCCTTGAAAGAGCTGAACAAGGACACACTAGGAGACATATTAAAGTGGAAAGGAAAATATCTCTTGGGGCTCTACCCCTAGACAAATTGTGTTAGGCAACATGGATACTGAGAGTCCAACAAGTAATTTTCCCCAGATGTGAGGCTCTAACTGGTTAATAATATTAACTGGTCGACCATGAAATCATATATACAAGTAACACTAAATAGACTGAGCAAATTTTATATATACATATATATATTATGTTTATAATTTATATATGTTATATTATACATCATCCAATATAATATACATTATGTTATATGGCATGTATCATATATTTGTGTATTATATACATAGCTATAATATGTACATGATATATGATAAATTATATAATTTATATTTATATATGATATGGTTTATACTATATAAATTATTATAATTTATATAATATATGATATTATGTGTATATTGTTACATATATTTACACAACATTTAAGGAAAAATAGGCCATGAATTTGAAAGAAAAAGGGTATTGAGGGGATATGGAGAGGTTGGAGGTACAAAGGGGAAGGGAACAATGATATGAATATATTCTGATTAAAAAAGTGTTTTTTAATTAATCACCATCTTAAATGGGAGATTTTTTTAAAGAATGCCAGAACTATGCATTTACTTATATTATGTGAGATGTTATATTGTGCATATATCAGATTGAGACTGTTCTTTCTGTTCCTTGTTTTCTGATATTTTAAGAGTAATAAATACTTGTGAATGCTGTCAAATGCTGTTTTGTAACATTTAAAGATACTAATGCAATTTGTGTCCTATTCTTTTTAATATTTAAAATTTTTATTTTATCTTATGTTCATGGAGGTTTTACCTACATTTTTTTTCTGATCGTCATCTAAAAGGCCAGTGTCAGTGAACACCAGAAGAAGGCCATGGATCTCATTCCACTAGAGGTAGAGATAGTTAGAAACTGCCATGTGGGTGCTGAGAAACAAACCTAGGTCCTGTGGAAGAACAGCAGTGCTCAGTACTCTTAACCACTGAGCATCTCTCAAGCTCCATCATTCATTTCTTGTTAACATGGTATATTAAATAATGTTACGTTTCAATGCTAACCTAGCCTAGCATTCCTAGATTAAAAAAAATTAGCTTTTATCCGTATTATTGAAATAAGCATTTAAAGTATTCTCTATACTGAATTCCAGAGTGTATACAACAGTTTGAAACCCAACCCCCAACTACTGATGGTTTCCTTTTCACATATTCTCACCACCATTTGTTGTCAGTTGTTTTCTTCATCTTGGTCATTTTGACTAGAATAAGATGAAATTTAAAGTTGCTTTGTTTTGCCTCTTCATAACTGCTAAATATCTTGAGCACTTTTTGAGAGGTTTCTAAGCACTTTAATTCTTCTTTGTTTAGATCCATAGCCCAATTTAGTTGTGTAATTGTTTTTGCCTTGAAATGTTCTTATTTGTTCCTTATACATTATGGCTTTTTATCCTCTGTTAGATACATAGCAGGCAAAGATTCTCTACTAGTTGGTGGAGGTCAAAATCTCATCTTGATATAATTAATTGTTTCCTCAGCTTTACAGAAGATTTTCAGTTTATGAAGTTCTTAGCAATAGAGTGTGTCACCTAATTTCTTAGCAAATGGGATCCTATTCAAAAAGCCCTCTCCTACACCTACATCTTGGAGGGTACTATCATGTTTCTTTCTAGATATTTCACCTTTTCAGGTTTCACATTGAAGTCTTTGATTTAGTTGTTGTTGATGTCTGTTCAGAGTGATAGACATAATTTTATTCCTCTTTTTGTGGACATCCAATTTTCTAAGCACCATTTTTTGAAGAAGATATCTTTTCTTTAGTGTATAGTTTTGACATCTTTGTCAAATATTAGATGCCTCCATCTACATACACTACTATTTGGATCTTCTATTTTGTTTTATTGCCTACACATCAGTTTTTTGCTAATTACCTTGCTGGTTTTATTACTGTATCTGTATGATAACCCTTGAAATCTGGGTTCCCTTCCACATTGATCTTTATGCTCAGGGTTAATTTTGTTATCTGGATTTTTCGTGGCTCCATATGAATATTGGGACATTGGTTTTATAATTCTGTGGAGAATGATGTGGGGAATTTGATTTGGATTGCATTGCTGTAAATTGCTTTTGGTTGGAGCCAGAAAGACAGAACCAGAGGGACAATGCTGCCCGCTGTGAGACTGTGCCTACTATATATGATAGGAACGCTGCACCCATGAAATTTCAACAATTAGGTTGTTTAAATAGGACCATAACAATGGTAATACTGGTGGGCAAGCCAACTTCATTGAAGTAAATCTCACAGGTCTCAAATCTAGATGAGGAACTGTAAGCAAATAATGACTGCCGAGAGAGGGAGAATCAGTCTTCCTTAGAAATAAGCCCCAAATGGGTTATCCAATAACAAGTGGTCATCTCTAAAAACTTACATATATAAGCAAATCTAAATGGACTGAACAGATCTGTGTGTGTGTGTGTGTGTGTGAGAGAGAGAGAGAGAGAGAGAGAGAGAGAGAGAGAGAGTAGCAATAAATTTAGAGTAGCATCTAAAATAAAGAAGCCATGAATTCCAGAAGAAATGGGGGCAACACTGAAGTGACTAAAGAGGAGAATGGGAGATGGAAATGATGTCAGTAGAATATTATGCATAAAATTGTCGAACAATGTAAAACATTAATAAACCAAAAAGACAATGTATTTACACATGAGATATTTTCATTTGGGTTCCTCAGATAACTTTTAAAAATATATGTTCTTGATGGAGTGACTTACTTTACATAGTCAACTTATTTTTATCACAGTAAAATGCTTAAATGTTTGGAATTGACAGTTAAGAAATTTATTGAAAAATCAGTCTTTGCAAAGTTATCTGGACAAGTGACTTTCTTCCAGAGGAAAGAGTTCTCAGAGATGAAACTGGGGAAAAATGGTACCTAATTCCCTAATTTCCTGAGGCTTAGCAGAATCATCATTTCAGAAGTCAATAACTTTGCTAGCTTTCAGAATGCTGTACTTCAAACACCGAGTGCTTCCTCTGACAAATGATACATGCAACAAATAATTACCAAATGCTTAAAAAGAGAAATGTCAATATACAAGATGTTTAACAAAGTGTTAGGAATTAGGTAAGAGCTACACAAATGATGGGCTATTGTTGTGAATCCAAGATAATTGCAGTCATCTATTGTCCATTTGCTGAAACCACTGCCATGCTGATTCTCTTCAGGTTTCTAATATATTTCAAATAGTTATCACAAGCTCCCAAGAATAAATATTTGGACCTTTGTTAAAAAATGACAGAAGAATTATTAACTCTTTTCAACTCATATTTAACCAGAAACAATTATAATTTACTCTGCAGTAGTACAGTTTAATATATTGTTAGGATCTTCACTAACCTGTTTGTGTATTTATAAGTTATGAAGAGAATTTTAAAGAAATCATGGATGCATATAATATTGTTATAGACATAAATATACAACTGAAATATTCAAGACTTAATTTTTAGGTACACCATTTCTTTGCGTTTATTTTATAAGTTGATTTGTAGGTCTTTGTAAAAATGTTATCACCAATCAAATCATCCTTGAAAATGATATTCAGTCACTGGCCAAGTTTTGGGGGCATAACTTGGTACTAGGTTGCTTTACTACCATGCTCAGAGTCCTAGGTTTGATCTCTAATCCCACAAACAATAAAGAAACAAAAATAGTGCCATTGACCAGCATAAATTCTGAATGCTCTCTAATCTAAGACTTGCGTTGTCTCTCTATACATTTTAAATGTCTGATGTAACAGTAGTTTTCATTGAAAAATTACATCCATAAATTAAAAGACCCATGTAAATCAGGCTTGTGCAATGAATATGAGTGTGTGTGTGTGTGTGTGTGTGCGCGCACAAGCTTGTGTGTGTACATATATACGCACATACATATGCTTTGCTTTTATGCACATGAAACCTTAGATAATCAGGCAGAAAAGTTCGTGTGTGCAAACCTAGTATAGTGTTGCAGAAACATACTCTGAATTCCTGCAATCTGAAATTAAATCTATTGCAGCTGTTTGATTTTGAAATTTAAACTATTTAAGTCATAATTTCTTAAAAATAAGCAAATATTATTGAGACAAATAATCGAAGCAAATTCTGTAGTATATTTACTAGCATAAATGAAATGCCAGAGAAACGTCAGACTTTATATTTTGTATGAGTTTGAGGTTAATTACAAAATGTATATATATTCCTGATACTTAAATTGAGTAGTAGCCAGAAAGGTGTGAGTCCAGCTCACAAAATCAACTTCTGGAATCTAACACTTAATAATATTGTCTTCTCACAAAGTATCTACTCAACATTTTCCACACACATGCCCAGATATTTCCATCTAGAAGAAATCCAAAATTGGAAGAAAAATGACATCTTGCCTATGAGTAGTTGACAATGCCCATAAGCCAGCTTCCTTTCTGATAATGCTATTTTATCACAATAAATATCAAGAACTGTTTTTTAGAAAAACATTTAAATATGAAAGATTTATTAGATGTAATTTTATATGTTGTCTGGGTTCATTTATTGCAATCATCTTTGATTATATAAAATTAAATGTACTAAGATTTTAAGACTAAGATAAGCTAGTTCAATTTATGGGCCATTTCACTTTCCCTTTCAAATACCACTTTAGAAGCTATTCACACATTCAACTTATTTCTTTTAAAATATTCAGGCCATTTTTAATTAAACCATCCTGCCTTTCGTATGACAGGTCAATTCCCCTCTGTCCTTTGTGAACGGTCACCCTGGCTGCTTATTAACAGCATCAGAAATGAATGCAGACAGCTTTATTTCTTGGTTTATAGTCATTATTAAAGAATGTTCTACTACTAAGTATAAAGATTGGGATTCCTATAACATCACTTAGCATTTACACTTTACAATACTTCTCCATTTGTCATTATCACATAGAAATGCTCATATTTCTATAAAATTTTACGTTTGCTAAAGGCTAAAATTGAAATATTTATCATAGATATTATCATAAGTGCTTCTTAGCTAACTTTCCTCTTAAAATATAATCTCTGCCTTTGTTGACATTATAAAGTATATTGTAGTTTCCAAAAAAGGTGGTCTGGGTAAGAAAGACAAGAATATTTTAGGACTTTGAATATTAAAAAAAAATATCCCATGAATGTGACTAAAGGTGAGCAAATTGCTTTGGTGGCAGTCCTTCTCTGGTCCATGGCCTGAATATGTTTCGCAGTTTTAAGTGAACCACTGTCGAAAGCACTTCCAAAGGACAAACATGGCAGAGCCCCTGTCCTGGTCTGTCACAGCATATTGGTTTTCTATTGTCAAATGAAGAGTGCTCACTTACCAGTGTGTTTTACTCAACTTTCCCCACGAAGCTTCTTCTTACAGTTTGCAATGTACAGTGTAAAAAATATTATTCTTTTTTAGTGAAATTGATGTATTGACATTTTCAATTGTGTCCTTTTATTTTAAAAACTTTCATACATAATATTTTCTTTTATTTTATATTATAATATAATTATATCATTTCCCTCTTCCCTTTCCTCCCTCTAAACTTTGCATATAAACTTCTTTGCGCTCTCTCTCTCTCTCTCTCTCTCTCTCTCTCTCTCTCTCTCTCTCTCAATTTCATGGCCTCTTATTTTCATTAATTGAGTGTGTGTGTGTGTGTGTGTGTGTGTGTGTGTGTGTGTGTGTGTGTGTTTGTAGTCCTAAATATAACGGGCTCAGTCTATATATTGTTGCTTGCATATCATTATTTAGGAATCATCTGTCTCTCTGTCCCTGAACTGATTTTTTAACCTATAATACACTTTCATTCATTTATTTATTTAACATTAACATGTTCAATATATTTCAGGAGTCTGATGAACTGGGGGAGGAGTACATCACAGTGGGGGACTTCAGTAGTATTTGATATCAGAAAATCAGAGGTCCCTCAGATTCTGATCCCTTTACACTTTTCACTGTAGGGAAATGAGCACGTACAACAGCAAATTCTAAAACTATTACAAACACAAAACCAAGTGGACTGTGTTTATCTGTTATGAAGGCCCATTAAACATTTTTTTTTTTGGTTTTTCGAGACTGGGTTTCTCTGTGTAGCTTTGTGCCTTTCCTGGATCTCACTCTGTAGACCAGGCTGACCTCGAACTCACAAAGATCCGCCTTCCTCTGCCTCCCGAGTGCTGGGATTAAAGGCGTGCGCCACCACCGCCCGGCCCATTAAACAATTATTAAGTAAAAATAAATGAGATAGATGTAACAGGGTGCTTAGAGAAATGACTAACAATGGAGAAGAGTTTAGTGAATGTATTACCACTGACATTGTTGCTCTGGTACTATTTTCTTCCTTATAGTTGCCATTATCTCAATAGCGAATTCTCTTGTATGTCCGAACTGCAATCTAAATTGAGTAGTGTATGTTCCTTTGAATCAGTCTTCTCCTTTGGAGCCCTTCCAAGATATTCTCACATCTACGCCCTCCTCTTTCAGTGTATTGTTCTCCAGTCTGTAGTGATCCTACATGAATTTTTGATAATGTGTTTAAATAAAAGAAAGGAAGTGTATTCAGCCTTCTGCTGAGGACACTGTCTTTGTTAATACACTTTCAGTTCCTACGAGACAACGTAAACTGTACTTTGTAGATGGTGACATCCTGGAGAGAAGGTTGAAGATGCATTTGGATAAAATGATTTGCTAGAGACTTGGTTTTAGTTCATGGTTATGAAATTGAGAAGACAAAGGGATTAATAGGGATTGCTGATAAAGAATAACTAAGGTTGTAAACTTATCACAGATTTTACCTCATATTTTAAAGAAGTGAAAGCATTATGTGGATACATTGAATTTAAACTATGTGCTGGGCATGGGGCCTGCCCATAAGTGTGGTTTGTATACCAAATGAGACTCCCTTGGAGAAAATTAATTTTTCATTTGTGAGCAATTACCAGGTGAACTAGCTTCTGGCTTAGCGATATGGATTTGTGATCATTACCCCTTTCAGCACTGAGATGTCATCCAGCTTAGACCCGTGCATGCCCTCTGCATGCTTCCATTTTTCTATGAGTTCATATGTGCATCAGTCTTGCTGGGTAGAGAAGCCCTTGTTTCTTGGCTGTCTACAGTCTTCACTAACTCTTACAACCTTTCCACTTCCTTTTCCACAGAGTTCCCTGAGCCCAGTGGGGAGGGATTTAATGGAGACGTATTGCATATTATATAAGACTGAGTGTTTCAAGGTATTTCACTCTCTGAACATTGTCCAGTTGTTGTACTCTGTGCTTGTTCCCATCTCCTGCAGGAAGGAGCTTCTCTCATGACAACTGAACAAGTCAATGATATATTACCATAGTAGTTTATTGTTTCTTTCTTTTTCTTAATGACCATTTGTTCTCTAGTGAGAGAGAGAGCAAGAAAGGCTGTGTGTGTTTGGATGGATCAGGAGGTGAGTATGATATGGAAGGAGTTCAGGGAAAAGAACCATATCAGAATACATTGTATGAAAAAAATCCATTTTCAATAAAATCTGCTGAAACACATAGAGACATACACACACAAATACACATACACACACACACAGAGAGAGAGAGAGAGAGAGAGAGAGAGGGGGGGGGTTTAGGACTGCCAAGATAAAGAAGAGTGACTGCTGGTGAATCCATATTTTTTTGCCAACAACAATTTGTTATACATTTTATCTTTTAGATGGTAGTAAGGACTGTACAGATAATAGAAAATGAAGCAAAATGGATTGATGATTTCATTGTCTTCATGTTCTATTAGAGAAAGCATCTGGGAAAAATAAATCAATAAAAACAATGTAAATTTAGGTGTGCATATTGACTAGATGGCTATTTCCACACAACTCTGTATGCCCACTGAAGATGCACTGTATATTCTTATGTATAAATAGATATTAATATATTATATATGTTTATACCACATTAGACATATTTTAAAGTTTGATCTCAATTCTACACTAAACAAATTCATGTAAGTCATCTATGGGCCATAAGGCATGTACTACTGTCATTATTAATGAAAACAGAAGTACTAAGCATAATTGAAATAGTGTTCAAATGCATTCATGGGCTAAAGAATAATAAATAACAGGCATAGCACTTTTATTAAGTGAGAGATGTGACCCATCTATCTATATATGTGTGTGTGTGCATGCATGTGTGTGAAATAAATATATGACAGTCTTCAAAATCCTTGAGAGTTATCTAATATTATTATTGTATTATAATAAATGAAATTGACATTTGATCCCACAAAGTTATATTATAGACAGAACTTTGAGGTAAATTCCTTCTTTTTAAAAATTTTCACCAAATAGTAAATACTTTACACTGACTCAAGTAAAAACCTTGTTTAATGTTTTCAGATTGCGGCTATTTTCATTTTAGGGTTTTCTAAGTCATTTTGACAATAGATAGTTTAGTTCTCATGGTAAAAGTTGGTGTTGTTTTCTCTCTATTTCCAGTTAATAAATAGCCTCATCCCTGACTCACAGGCTCTTGTAGGACTACTTTTCACTGCTGATGTTTACACAGCTCCCTTAATCCCACTTTCTATTATTACACTTGTCTTCTGTAGATTTCTAACCATATACAGACATGGTAAAAATGGCTTAATTCATATTAGATTCTCTATTTGAGTTTTAAAGGAAGCACGTTTTAGTCAGAAAAACTTATCAAAATCATAAGAGTAATGTAATTGTGAAGACATGATCTAAGAACAGCCGGATATGAAGTCATTTGATTTTCTGTGGTGAGAATTTTGTGTTTCTTTTCTGAATATTTTAATATTACTTCAATAGACTCCATCTCTATGTAAGAGGATGTGGAATCTAACGGAACCACTAGGAAATCTAACTATGCCATAAGAAACCAATCTGGATTGCGTGCAATACTGAAGGAAGACATAATATATCTTCCTCAAACATGCCAGATTATTCTAAAGTTTGGTTTGATCTAACAGAACTTGATACTAGCAGATGAGAGAAAACCCCTTTGAACACTCCCTGAATGTAGGAGATAAAAAGCACATATGGAAGGTAGCCCTGCAATACTACGGTTCTCATCACTAAGGTTAGAGAAGAGAGGCTGTGAGACACCTATATAACTAACTGATAAAATAATCCTACTTTCCTAGTCTCTTCTCTATAATAATTTAATAAACTCACATGACATATTACATTTTCACAACTTACGACTACCCAACTCAGTGTATATTTTTTTCAGTTCTACCTCCATTCATTCTATTTTGTACTGAGTTCTTTTCTGCCATATCAAACTTACATTAATGACATATGAATGTTTACATGCTGCATAATTTACATTTTAGTTTTATGGTTTGAAAACAACATAGTTATGGGCCATGTATGATATTCCTCTTACCATTTAGGACAGAATTACTCTATGTGATCTTCAATTCTATTGTTCTTTGTGTGTGAATGCTGTAGTATTTTCTTAGGGTATGGAAACAAATTGACATTGGAAACAATCTTGTGAAAATGCTGACCTGGGGAAACTATGGCACCGATAGTTTCTTTCTATCAGTATCACCATCCTTCAGTATATATTTACCTTACAAATATCAGGACAGTACAACTATCCTATAAAAGAAACAGTCAATATCATTAACCTTAAATTGTGTGCATAAGCATGTTTTCTATCAATATATTAAGGTGTTCTATTATTTCCCCATTAATGTTCTTTAACTTTTCTACTGCCTTCATTTTGCTAATTTTGATGATAGTTGGTCGTTACTTCTACTACCTGGGACATATATTTTTATGTGAATTCAGATTAAATAAGTGCTAAGGGCATGTAGGAATCAATATCTAATATATTTCTGAACACAGTACTCAGCATTTTTATCTTGAATTAAAACAACTTGAAATGTTCACAGTCCCACCTTTAATCAAGTGTAACCATAAACTACAAAGAATTGAAAATGAAATGAGTATAAGAAATTTCACACTCCAAGCAGTCAGATGATAATAAGTTTCCACCTGTTAACATATTAATAACAGTGTTAAAGAGCACATTGTGCCTGAGGTATTACAAGTCTGTGCAATTTTACATGTGTCAAGAAATGGTTTGCTTGTTAGCAACTGGCTAGTATATCAAAGCAGAGTGAATTCCGTGGGGGAAACCAATTGTGTAATAAGGAAACTTATAATTCTTTGCTCTCTGAGTTATTTAAAATAACCCATGAAAACCACTGAATAATACAGGAAAAGGAATTGCCCTCTGGAGGGTATTAGATGACCTACAGTAATAGATCATTCCCATCCCTAATGCCTATGATTAATATGTCATAATTTTGAAACGTGCACTCAGGGAGAGAGGCAGTGAATGGTGATACAGAGACAAAGCACGCCACACAAAGGGGACAGCCTGTACCAGTAATTGAGGTTATTATGCCAGGGAAAACATTCAGTTACACTTACCAGGGAGAGGAGGAGGTTGGATGACATTTTATTTGACTATTTTCTTTATGTGATTTCCTCTGTTGGATAAACTGTGTTCAGTGATATATTAAAAATCTGAAGGTAAAAATAGAACAGAGCAGGACAAACATGCCATAGTGGACTTACCCACATTTTACAAAAGAATACTAACCCCAAATAAAGCTTAAAGGGACGGAGAGAAGTCAAGAAAATCCCCATGAAACTCTGGTGTGATTGGAGATCTGAAAACAACAGGAGGCAAATATGTCAGTGAGTTCTGCATTTGCATCTAAGTTAGTGTCCACAACAAGTGTTCTAGCTGTAATAATATTACCGTAAATTTATAGTACTGCCTTATATGTCCCTGTGTAGAACAGGATTCAGGAGGAAATTTAGCTGGAGCAGAAGAGTTCATCTCAAGTGAATTATTTTTGTAACCCAGTAGTTAAGACTGGGGTGAATAGGAACAAAACAAGGAAAGGCAGGAGGGATGGTATTGGCTGTATCTAAGAACAATAACAACAGAGATATATTTGTGGGAATAGGTCTTTTAAAGTTAATTTTAAAATATTTAAAATTCTAGATGTAGTAGGTCATGTTTATAATATCAGAATTTGAGGGCCAGAAGGAAAAGAATTGCCGTGGATTTGAAAGAGAAATGAAGCTAGTTATGCACTGTCAGTTGGCATTTCTTTTTCTTTTTGTTGAAGTTTATTTCCCAGAATGATGCACACATTGTATAAAATCACAATATGAGTAAAAGAATGTAAATATAAGGCAAATTAGCACAGCAAACAGCAAAGAAAATATTATTGAAAGTAATCATGGCTCCCTAATAAGAGAAAGGTGCCCTTAACTGGCTCCCTGTGGTGAAGAAGACTGAACCTAAACTCTGCTGAACCAATATTAGCCAGTAACCCCAGCCTGTGGGAAAACCTTCACAGCTACCAGATAATCAAGGAGGCTCCAAAGCAGTCATTATGCTAACCCCATGCAGGGAAGATCCGTATAGGGGCATTCTGATGATTTCTTTAGCATACGAAGTCTCACATTTTAGATGGAGAAGAACTAATAGAAGCACGCTGATAGCATGCCTGCTATAGAAGAGTAAAAATTTGTACTTAGTGTTTCCCACTGAGCACAACCAGAAAGTCAATAACAAAAAAGTTCATATAAAACCCCATGCAGAAAATGGACAGTGATACATACTTTATGAAGTCAGATTTCTAGGAACTACATGATACCTATCTAAGTTTTAAAAAGAAAGACTCAGTGTTCATCCAAGTGGCCATTCCTAAGTTAATTATTGGAGAGCAGAAGCTATCCTAAGTACAGATAAAGGCTGGAAGTTTTGCTTGCTTTTAAAAATACACCAAGATATACGCCACTTAATTAATTATCCCATTAGTATCATATAAGCGGGCATGTTGCCTAGCACATCCAATAATACTCCTATAGTGCTGAAGATCTAGATGGTCCTTACAAATTAGACACATGGTTTTTGTAAACTGTATCTCTAGCCATTTTGAGATAGCTTTATTAAAAATCTTGGCCACAATTTTTTTTCAGACAAATCTGTTATGAGTTGGGATTGC
>CABHPH010127987.1:0-20690 GCA_902168325.1 Peromyscus nudipes | reverse complement strand
CACCAGAGAGCAAAAGCTAGCTACTGAGAACAAGCCCATGTGGTCTGACTGAGGTTTCCAGGAGAAAAGCAAAGTGAGATAAATACTGGGGGGATATTGTGGGGTGAGGGCTTGCCTAGCTCTTAGGTTCATAGCTTGCCACATAAATTTCCCTGTGTTAAGTTGGATGGCGCTGGCACACACCTTTAATCCCAGCACTCAGGAGGTAGAGGCAGGAGGATCTCTGTGAGTTTGAGGCCAGCCTGATCTCCAGAGCAAGTTCCAGAACAGCCAGGGCTACACAGAGAGACCCTGTCTCGAAAAAACAAAACAACAAACAAACAAACAAAAACCAGTTTCCCTGTATTCTGAAGAATTAAGATTTAGACACTGATAAAGAATATGCAATTATTTACAGTGTGGCCTAACAGAGGAGAGAAAGACTCTTAGTTTCTCTCTGTCTTTCCAGATCAGAGTTACAGATTTCTAGAAAAGGTGAAACAAAATCCAGGAGACACACATATGTAAATTTACCTATGAGATAAGCAGTCAGAGCTGTGTGAAATCTCTTCCCCCGGGCAAGCTTCTCTCCTGGTGCCAGGCTTCAGCCTTTCCACCCCTGCCTTGGATTCCTGGGGAAACTTTTAATTCGTAGAGGTCCATGGCTATAGGGTTCCTATTATACTGGTTTCAATCCTCAGCACTAGGCACAGGGGTGGGGGGCACCTCACTCATTCATAAGCCACCCAGTCCACGGTAGTGGTTATAGCAGCTCAGGTGTACTGAAATACAGTGGGTCGGTATTTTAAAATAGAATGGGTCAAGCCGGGCGGTGGTGGCGCACGCCTTTAATCCCAGCACTTGGGAGGCAGAGGTAGGCGAATCTCTGTGAGTTCAAGTCCAGCCTGGTCTACAGAGCGAGAGCGAGATCCAGGACAGGCACCAAAGCTACACAGAGAAACCCTGTCTCGAAAAACCAAAAAAAAAAAAAAAAAATAGAATGGGTCGGTAAGGACAGAAGTGGAATTGAGTCTTTATACTGTTGTTTTTGGTTTAGGAAAGTTAGGTTGTGTTTGTTTCTTTGCTTAATTGTTTGCTTGTTTTTTGAGACCAAGTTTCATATTGTCCAGGCTGGCCTCCAGTCTTTTATGCAGTCAGGGATAACCTTGAACTTCTGGCTCACCTGCCTCTACCTCCAGAGCGCAGGAATCACAGGTACACACCCAGTTTGATGCAACGGTGGGGGTCAAACACAGAGCTTTACATATGCTAGGCAAACACCCTGCCAAGTGAGCCACGTCCACAGCCTATACAGTTCTTACTTTGAATTTATGTAGGAAAAGTTCTCAGTAGGTCCCAACAGCCTTCAATCCTGAAATCAGGGTGCTGCAGGCCAGCAGCAACCCCCTCCTCGAGCAATCATAAGCATGTCTTGGGGTGAGGAGAGAAGGAGGGTGACATTTCACTTTCCTGCTGGCCAGCCCTGCTGTCTCTGAAGCCCCCAACATCCTGCTCAGGGAGGCTAAGAGACAAACCCTTCTGCTGTTAGGAAAAGCAGTCAAGGGTCTCCTCTGGCCATGAGTTCCGACCCCCGTAGAGATGAGGGATGTGGAAAGAGGTCGCTTGTGGAGGAGGGTCCCGTGTGGGGATCAGGGGTGCGGAGACAGGTTGCTTGTGGCAGGTCCCACTCCACACGATCCCAAAATGATCTGATTCTTCAGTCTCATGAGGACAGGGGCTCTGTGAAATAATGCCCTCTCCCACTCAGATGGGGCATGTCAACACAAAAATGCAACTCTCAACTCAGGGGGGTAAGAGGTAGTTTATTCTCAAGCCAATGTGAGTGACCACGGCCCATGAGCAGATTCAGGTCGCCCCAGATTCCATGTTCCAATGTGTGACAGCTTGGTGAGGTTCTTAGAGCAACAGAACAAACGAAGCTATAAAGCAAGGCCCTACCAAACACACCGGTGGACAGGCTGGAGTGATGCTCAGTGCTTCAGAGCACCAGGTGCTCTTCCAGAGGACCAGAGTGTGTTCCCAGCACCCACGGCAGATGCCTCACAACTGCCTGTAACTGGCACTTGCATTCACTTGCACATACCCACACAGAGAGGCATACAAGTAGACATAATTTAAAAAAATAAAACTAGATCTTAAAAAGCAAAAAAGTCTGGGTGGTGGTCACGCACGCCTTTAATCCCATCCTTGGGAGGCAGAGGCAGGTGGATCTCTGTGAGCTCAAGGGCAGCCTGGTCTACAAAGTGAGTTCCAGGATAGCCAGAGCTACATAATAATAATAATAATAATAATAATAATAATAATAATAATAATAATAAATAAATAAAACAAAAATTAAAAAAGAAGCCAGGTATGGTAGCATATGCCTTTCATCCCAGCACTCAGGAGACAGAAGCAAGTGGATCTCTCTGAGTTCAAGACCAGCCTAATATATAAAGTAAGTTCCAAGCAAGCCAGAGCTACATAGTGAGGCCTTAACTCAAGAAAAGGAAGGAAGGAAGGAAGGAAGGAAGGAAGGAAGGAAGGAAGAGAGGGAGGGAGAGAGGGAGGGAGGGAGGAAGGAAGGAAGGAAGGAAGACAGTGAAGGAGACATCCCCCCCACACACACAGCAGGGGCTCCCTCCTGGATCCTGGATTAGGCACAAACTACACCCAAACACTCGTTTTCACAATGAGATCTTTTATTAAGCCAGAAAGAAAAGTTAAAGTGGCTGCTTTCTGATTCAGGCAGAAATCAGCAGCAAATGACCTTGCAGGTGTGATTTTTTTAACTGTATTTTTATTTTATGTGCATTGGTACTTTGCCTGTATGTATGTCTGTGTGAGGGTGTCAGATTGCCTGGAACTAGAGTTACAGACAGGTGTGAGCTGCCATGTGGGTGCTGGGAATTAAATCTGGGTCCTCTGGAAGAGCATCCAATGCTCTTAACTGGTTGAGCCATCTCTCAGGTGTAATATTTAATTTATTTATTTTAATTTTTTTATTTTTTGATGTCTTCCTGTTTTACCCATTTGGCTATAAGAGACAGAATTACCATTTTTATGTCTGAATAAAACTCCATTTTGTATATAGACCCTATTTTCTTTTTCTTTTTCTTTTTTTTTTTTTTTTTTGTTTTTGTTTTTTCGAGACAGGGTTTCTCTGTGTAGTTCTGGTGCCTGTCCTGGATCTCACTCTGTAGACCAGGCTGGCCTCAAACTCACAGAGATCCTCCTAGCTCTGCCTCCCAAGTGCTGGGATTAAAGGCGTGCGCTGCCACTGCCTGGCATATTTATTTATTATGTATACAGTGTTCTATCTGTACATATCCTTGCAGGCCAGAAGAGAGCACCAGATCTCATTACAGGTGGTCGTGAGCCACCATATGGGTGCTGGGAATTGAACTCAGGACCTCTGGAAGAGCAGTCAGTGCTCTTAACCGCTGAGCCATCTCTCCAGCCCTCAGGTGTGATTTTTAAGAGGAGAAAAGCAGGAGGTCTGTGTTAGAACGGGCTAGGATGCAGTGGTAAAGTGGGTAGGGAGAAGCGGAAGGGGACAAGGGAAAGGGGGCAGGGATATTTGCTCCAGAAGGACAAAGGACTGCCTCTGGATGGATAGAGGGAGACAGATGTGGTCCATAGAAAAATGGCGGTTTATAAAGGTAAAGGGGGAAACACCGTATTAGGATGAGGTGTTTAATTTTGATTGGGCATGTTAATTAGGGCAGCCAAAAGGGGGCTTTTGATTGCTGGACTTCAATACTTGGATGGCTGGACCTTGGTGGTCAGCCTCAGGAGGAGGAAGTGGCCAAATAAGGGAATAGACCTTGGTGGCTAGTTTTAGGAATGTAATCTAGTGGTTTTTTAACAGGGCAGAGGGGATGGGGGAGAAGGGCAAGGCCTGCCAGAGCCACATGCTTGAGTGGGCTAGCATCCCTTCAGAAAGAAGGAAAGCCGTCCAGGCATGGTGGCTGCATGCCTTTCACCCCAGCAGAGGCAGGTGGATTTCTGTGAGTTTAAGGCCGCCTGGTCTACATAGTGAGTTTTGGGCCAACCATGGCTAACAATGAGAACATGTCTAAAATATGTGTGTGTGTGTGTGTGTGTGTGTGTGTGTGTGTGTGTGTGGAGAGAGAGAGAGAGAGAGAGAGAGAGAGAGAGAGAGAGAGAGAGAGAGAGAAGGAGGAGGAGGAGGAGGAGGAGGAGGAGAAAAGAAAAAGAAAATTAAAATACATTAAGGTTCTTAGGGTTCTGTTTTTCTGGAGAACCCTGTCTGTTCTTAAACTCATGATCTTCCTGCCTCAGCCTCCTCCTTAGTTTCTGGGATGATAGGAGAAAGCCACCAGTTCCGGTGAACCTTGACCAAAATAGCCTCCAACCCTGACTTCCAAACAAACTTTGATCTTCTCCATACTCCCTGAACCTAACTGTCCATTTCACTCATGCCCTGAGAATATTTCAACTGTCCAGCAAAAGCAGCCAGATCCTGAGCAACACAGGAAAGGCATCTGTACCTTTAACACTCAAAAGACCCACCGTGGAGAAGGAGGGTGCCCGACCCACCCCAGCTCTGGGAGGTCAGTTCACACAGCTACCAGACAGGGAGAAGCCATGCTCACAAAGGTAACTTTCCCAGGGTGAGACTAATTCACTGAACTCTGGATTTGGAAGCTCTGAGAGTTTCCCAAATGTTGGAACTCAAATGTGATCCTATCATCCACCTGGAACTGGCATCAAACCCCATGGGCGGCCAAGTGTAGTAGTGCGGGCCTGTAATCCCAGCATTTGGGAAGTGGAGGCGGCCGAAAGAGTTCAGAGTTAGGGGCTGGAGAGATGGCTCAGCCAGTTAAGAGCACTGGTTGCTCTTCCAGAGGTCTTGCGTTCAATTCCCAGCAACCACAAGGTGGTTTACAACCATCTATAATGGGATGTGATGCCCTCTTCTGGTGTGCAGATACGTGAAGACAGAAGAGTTCAAGGCCAGCCTGGTCCAGGACTGCCCCAGCTGTACAGAGGAACCTTGTCTCGAAAAACAAAACAAAAAACCCAAAAAAGTTCATAGATTCAGAGTTATCTTCATCTTTGGTTACAAAGAGAGTTCGAGACCAGGCACAGGCTAAAATTTCAGACTCACAAGACTTCCCGGATTCAGGTATCACTCCAAGGTCCTTGGATGTTGCTTCTAGTCAACTGGCTACAAATTCGATTTCTAACAGTCTCCCAACCTCAAGCTTGATAATTCAAAAAAGTGGCTTTCACGACTCCTCGGGAAAGCACTTACTGCAGGGGGTCCAGGTGGCGCAGGGAGAGCATCTCCACAGCTCCTTCTCTTGGAGCAGCATGGATGTGGTGCCAGTTGGGCGCTATGCTGGACCGCGGACTTGCAGGGTTTTGAAGGAGAGCGAGAGTAGCAGAGGAACTGTCTTTGCCGCCCTCTGCTGGTCACCAGTGGAACTGCCAGGAACCGCCTCCTGAGGCATTCCGCGGTGCCGCTTTGATTTTCCTGATGCCTCTGGGAGGAGTACCCACAGGACCCCGAAATCTGCATCTTTTAGAAGTGTAGGGATGACCTTGAGCCCTCAAAAGCAAGATGGCGGCTCTCTTAAGGCCAAATGTCCTCTGTGGTGCCCAAGCTCTGCTCCTCTGAACCCCAGCGGTTAGACATGCTTTTATGTCTCAGCATTCCTCCAGGACCATCCCACACTAGGATGGCATGCTAAGGGGTAGGGGGTAGGTTGGGGGCGAGGGGTACACATTCCCTGCTACCAAACCGCCATTCTGGTTTCAAAGCTACATCATAGCTGTGCCAATATTCGCCCCTCGGGTCTGCTTCCAGCGACATACTGGCT
This sequence comes from Peromyscus nudipes, assembly GCA_902168325.1. Taxonomy (NCBI): domain Eukaryota; kingdom Metazoa; phylum Chordata; class Mammalia; order Rodentia; family Cricetidae; genus Peromyscus; species Peromyscus nudipes. The sequence goes on along the minus strand of CABHPH010127987.1, from coordinate 14,862 downwards.
CTGAGATGGAGTGCTCCGGGCAGCAACCCTCGCTCTCCGTAGTCACCGGTCCCTATTGACTAGGGTAGAGGGGATGCATAACAGAATTGGGACAGATCACCCTTAACCTTTGCTGGGCTGCACATAGCCTTTCAGTGGAGGCGCTGGCCTTTTGCATTAACACTCTGAGGGGCTCTTTGCCTTTACTCCACCTTGCCATTCAACTCACAATGAGGAGTGAACAAAAGATTAGTCTATTGGTGGGCAAACTTCCTCCTAATTGCATGGTTATTATATATATATATATATCTTACACCACATGAGCTTTGAGCTTTGTTTTACTTTTCCACATCAGAACTCAGCTTTAACAGAACTAAGCATTATGCATCTAGAGAAACTTAAAACTTAGTCGGCATGGTGGCACACATCATTAATCCCAGCCTGGTTCTACAGAGCAAGTTCCCAGGACAACAAGGGATACACAGAGAAACCCTGTCTCGGGGAAACAAACAAAAACGACAACAAAAAACCCTGGCAGGTGGGGTACTAGAGAGTTGGCACAGCAATTAAGAACACTAGCTGCCCTTCTAGACAACCTGGGTTCAATCCCAGCGTCAGCATGGCCGTTTACAACCATCTCTAGCCTCAGGAGATCCAATGCCCTCTTCTGGCCTCTGATGACACTGCACACATGGTACATATACATGCAGGTAAAACATCCAAACACATAAAAGTTCATTTTGTTTTTTTTTTTCAGTTAATAAAATTGGGAGGTGCTGTGTTTCACAGAGTTTCTAAATTTATATAAGTTTCCTCTAGGAAGAGTTCTCCTTTGTAACTGGGTCAAAATATGACAGGTTCCAAACTCTCTTAATCTTCAAATGTGTTTTACTTGTGCTAAAATAAACTTCAAACATATAAAACTGTGAATAATAAAATATGAGAAAAAGTGCTCGGGAGCAGTTCAGCTCCACAGGAGAGCAAGTTGCCACAGCTGCCCAGAGCTGGGAACCCCTCTGTGGTCAGGGCCTCCCTCCTGTCACCCAGGATCGGTCTTCCATATATTCCCAACAAGCACTGGGCCTTACTTAGCCCAAGATGTATCCTCTATTCCCGCCCCCCTCCTTTTTTTGGTGTTTTGAAACAGTCTCTGTCCTCGCCCCACTCCCACCCCCTCTCTTTCTCCTAGGCTGGCCTCAAACTCGGGATCATCCTCTTGCTTAAGATCCCCCCCTCCCCCCCCCCCCCCCCCCCCCCCCCCCCCATCCCACCCCAGTGTAGGCATCACAGGAATACACACCACCCTATCGGGCTTGCCCTAGATTTCCAGGTCATCGCCTGCCCTGGGGCCAGGGAGACTTGGTTGCAGAGCATTCCCTAGCTCTGTATCTGTCCCACCCAAACTTTTAGTTGTCAGTGAGGAGACTGTGTGGAGCTCTTCAAGACATCCGCCCAACCTCCATCGGGCTACGTTGTAGCACCACAGCAAAAAGAAAAAGGCCGAGTCCTTCTGCAGTGTGGACCCACGTGTGTCTTCGTGTCTTCGCTTTCCCGGGAATTCCTGATGAAAGGGGGCGGCCCAAGGCTGCTAAACATCCACCTGAGTCCTGGATGTCAGCGTTGAGGTCCCGCAGAGCTGACAGCCCTTCCTTGACGACGACATTTTCTTCTCCACATTAAAGTATAATGGAGCCTAAAAGAGAGCTTGAGGAACTTTTTCATTATCTCAATGCCACCCAAAGTAGTAGTTTTCCAGCTTTGTGTTTAGGAAACCCACCCAGGACTTGGGTGTAGCTGAGCATTTGGCCAGCATTTTGGTGGATGGCGGGAGTGGGGGCTTGGGCAGGACCTGAAGCAGAAAGAGGGGTAAGGAGAGGTGGGGAAGAGAGGAGGCAAACCCATAGGGGATCTTACAGAAACAGGAAGGTGTTTCAGGCCTGCAGGACCTCTCAAGGCTTATCCAAGGGGTTTTGCCACAGGAGAGCTTCCCTACACTTCGGGAAAAACCTAAAATGTTGGTGTTAAAATGGAGATTCCACAGCTGCTTTGGAGAGATAATGTGGCGGCAGGACACACACACACACACACACACACACACACACACACGGACTGCCAATCTTTTATCACACTGTTGCATACTTTTTAAATTCAAAGCATAGGGGTTGGGACTGTACCTCAGTTAATAGAGTGCTTGCCTATCATACCGGAAGCCCTGGATTCAATCCCCAGCATTGCATAAACCCAGCATTGGCACATGCCTGTAATCCCAGCACTAGACGGGGAGGCAAGAGGATCAGAAGTTCAAAGTCACCAGTAATGAATTTGAGGCCAGCCTGGGCTAGTAATGGCCATTTTTTTTAAAACTAGTTCCAGTGGATCCCATGCCTTCTTCTGACCTCCTCAGGCACCAGGCACACACATGGTACATATGCATACAAGAAGCAAAACATTCAGATAATTAAAATAAATAAATCTAAAAAACTAAAAAGCAAAAACATTAAAATAATAGCAATAAATAAAGTAAAAAATAAAACACAAATAAGAAGTGCAGCTTAGGCTGGGTGGGCCACACCTTGGTAAACCAACCTTCCTCCATCTTAGGCTTGAAAGCCATCTTATAGTAAAGACAAACTAGATTCATTCCTGTTTACAATTAAACCTCTGTTTCTGGAAGATTGGGCTATGGAACCTTAACTACAAATGGTTCTGTACTGCCTGTTCCAGGAAATAGAAACCATGCCTTTGTTTCCAAAGGTTGTTATGACCACCTCGTTATACCACTGCCTTACTTAGGGTTTTATTGCTGTGAAGAGACACCATGATCACAGCAACTCCTATACAATACTTAATTGGGGTTACTCTCTTACAGTTTCAGGGTTCCGTCCATCGTCCATTATCATCATGGCAAGGAGCATGGCAGTATGCAGATGTGGTACTGACTACATATTGGTTTGCAGGCAACAGGAAGTCAAATCCATCCCGACGGGGACACACTTCCTCCAACAAGGCCACACCTAGTCCAACAAAGCCACATCTCCTAATAGTGCCACTCTCTGAGATGATGGGAGCCAATTCCATCCAAACTACACAACCACCTTGTTACGTGTTACACCTACCTTGCAACCTTGTCTTTGTTTCAGGAGGTTGTTATGACCAACTTGTAATACTTACGTTCTGCCTCTGTAACCCCACCTATTTGCCTGCCAATCTCCCATTTGGAAACTCCTGAGCTATAAAAACCCATATCTTCCCCCTGTCCAAGGCTGATCTCTTGAACTCCACCTTTAGGGAGACACAGCCTATGTACATGAATTTAAAAAGCTTGCTTTGATTGTTTGCTTCGATTAATTTGGCATGATTTGGGTTGGTGGTCTTTCTCTTCACATCTGTGGGACTAACAGCCTTTAATCCCAGCACTTGGGAGGCAGAGACAGGTGAATCTCTGAGTTGGGGGCCAGTCTGGTCTACAGAGAGAGTTCCAGGACAGCCAGGGCTACACAGAGAAACCTTGTCTCGAAGAACCAAAAGAAAAGAAAAGAAAAGCACTTTAAACAAAATAGAGGGTCTCCCTAAGCAACCCAAGTTGGTATGGCACTCAGAGCCAGGATTATAGGTTTGTGGCATCGTGTGCCTTAGGAAACACATTTAGTAGAACTACTACACACATGTATTTGCTGGTATGTGCCAGGGATAGAAAACACTTCAGGAAACCACTGGGGTGGGGTGAGGAGCCATCTCAGGTGGGAACTTTGCAGAGCATTCTAAAACTTAAAGACTCCAATTCCTCATACACCCTTTTCTCAGGGTGTTGCTGAATACCATTATTGTTCTGAATACCTTTTAAAATATGTGTGCCTGCTTGGGGTACTTTCAAATACAAATGTTGCCATTTTCTTGGCTATTCAGGCTGACTTACACTCTAAACCTAGAGAGCTTTTCAAAGGTAAATGAAAGGCTTGCTTTCTGATAAGGGCAACCTCTGGAGAGCCTCTGAATAAAATTGTGCAAGGTGGGAGGGTCTCCTGTTCTCAGCAACGCTTGCAAGCATTAAGTGCACAAGAAAAAAGGCACACGCAGGTACCTGCTCTACCCATCCTGAGCAGTGTTCTGCTGGGCAGGCAACCATCCAGAAACACTGACCCGAGGAGACTTCTCTTCAGGGCACACTGGAATCAGCAAGCTATCTGGAAGAGAAAGGGAGGGAGGGTAACCCTGTCCCCTCCCTAAAGCACAGGAGCCCACTGAGTTGTAGATCAGATCTAGAGCATCCTTCAGCAAAGGAAGTGAGTATATGTGAGACCCTCCTGGAGATCTTACCTCTCTTTTGCTCTACCTACTCATTTACTTGACAACCAAAAACTGGAAATCGAGTCATACTCCTTTGAAACATGGTTCTGTCTACTTTCTATTTTTTTTTTTTAACACATCACTCTGGAACTATGTAAACCATACTGGCCTAGAACCTGCAGCAATCCTCCTGCTTCTGCCTCCCAAGTGTGGAACTAGAGGCGTGTGGCACCACACCCAGCTTTAAAGGTTACTGAAACTAAAGAACAATTTTTGTCTATTATTGAGCTTATCTATTTTGTCTGAGGGGAAGAGACAGAAGGCAGAAAGAGACCAGAGTCTGACCTCAACAGATCAGAATGTGTTTATTTGCACACACAGTGAGGGGCAGCCTCTCCCAAAGGAAATGAAGGGTTCTGTGTAGGGAAAAGGTTAGCTGGGACCCTTTATGGAGGTAGTGGGGGTCTTGGGAATTAATACAACTTCCGGGGGCTACTTGTAGGTCTGTAGTCTCCCCTACCTGAAATTGTTTGCCCAAGGCAAGACAGAGCATCATGGGAGACAGGCTGTCTCAGCAGACATCCCTTTCTGGACTGACCAATATGTGATTGAGCAAGGTCAGCTGTAATCTCACAGGAATTCTGTTTGTGAAACTGAGATACTCTATCAGATGATGTTTTTATGGTAACTGAACAAAGAAAGCCATACGCCGGGCAGTGGTGGTGCACACCTTTAATCCCAGCACTCAGGAGGCAGAGCCAGGTGGATCTCTGTGAGTTCGAGGCCAGCCTGGTCTACAAAGTGAGTTCCAGGACAGCCTCCAAAGCTACAAAGAGAAACCCTGTCTTGAAAAACAAAACAAAACAAAAAAACAAAGAGAGCCATAAATCAAGGTGTTTTCAAATACCCTGGTGAAAACAGAAAGGGACAGTCACAGCAGAGCAGTCTCAGGGACAGGCTTCAGCCGCTAGCTGATAACACCCTGAGCTTTTGGTTAATGCACTCAGAAAGGTTTTATTGGAGAAAGGTTTTATCAGTTGTCCATACAGAGAGGTGGGCAGGGAATGGCCATTTAAGGGACAACAGTAACCCAAAATAAAGAGTAATAAGGCTCTAGGCCTGCAACTTTTCAACAATCACCTAATCTCTAATCAGTTAATCAGTCTGAAGTTAATTTGATTTTTTTTTCTTGGTAACATAAATCTTCCCTGAAGACCTTCTATGCTGGATGGGTGAGGAGGTTCCTGACCCCGGACCATTCTCCCAGGTCTGAAGTCTTCCTGCAGCTGGGTTCCCTGAACAACAACCTTGGTGCTGCGGGCCCGCAGGAATATATCATAAGAACTCAGCTGGTTATGGCAAAGTCACTACCTGGAGGGATCAGGGAATTCCTCCAGAGGAAGCCAAATTCCAAGGAGCTTTTGGTGTTATTTGGCTTGTTATATATGAGCTGTATTCTGTTAAGAAAATTATGTGTGCCTTCATAGTTTTCCCAATTGACTTTTCCCTAAGAAGGGTTAACAGTGTGGACTGATCACTCTCTGGACATACACATTCCAGGTATTTGGAGAACAGCCTCAGGAAAGGCTTTCTCTGGAATCAGATATCTTCCTTAGCCACTTTCAAGAACTAACAGTGATAACAGCCCACATGCAAGTCTCCTGACTTAAGGTAACTCCCACAAGGAGACACCACCTAGGTCAGGTGGACGTTAAGTAATAGCTTTACACAATTTAGCTTGGACCTTCCTTTCTTAACTTCCTCCTTTCCCAAACCTTACCTCTAGTTCCAGATCTCCCTTTAACTATCACCAGAGGCATCTAGCTGTACACCAAGACTGAACACACCTAGCCCCACCCTGCAGATAAACGGCAGATAGCTTGGACAGATAGGAGCCCCAGGAAAAAAGAAGGCAGTTTTATTTTCTTAAAGGTCTTAAATCACCTTTAAGACTATAGTGGAGCACATAAGATCCCTCTTCTTAAGCCACGGCAGGGACCTTGGTCAAGCACCCCAGACATAGCGGAGGCTAGAGGAGGTGCCCACCCCTCTACAAGCTCAGGGTTTTTTGTTTTTTTTTTTTTTTTTTTTTTTTGGTTTTGCGAGACAGGGTTTCTCTGTGTAGCTTTGTGCCTTTCCTTGAGTTTACTTGGTAGCCCAGGCTGGCCTCGAACTCACAGAGATCTGCCTGCCTCTGCCTCCCGAGTGCTGGGATTAAAGGCGTGCGCCACCAACGCCCGGCTGCAAGCTCAGTTTTTAAAGGCAAAAACCATAAGGTTATATCATTTAGGGGTGCAAGTACGGGTACAATTCTGATTGGCTCAAGTTTTAGGGGCTTTTCAGAACTTCTGTGTTATCTTACTTTGTAGTTTTAACCGGTTGTTTGTTAAACTTTATAGATTACCTCCGGCATTGGGGCATTCTGTGGTTAATCAATTGCTACCAGATAGTCCTTCAAACATCCTGACTTTGTCCTGGGACCTGTGTCAGCCCTGACTTTGTCCTGGGACCTGTGTCAGCAGCTCTGAGAATCTTGAAACTCAGGCCTGTTTTAAGCTGGGGTGAGGGGCTTGCTTGAAATGGGGGTGCTTTGGTTCTTCAGGTTTATAACTGGGTTCCTGGGAGACTTAGGTGGTACATGGAGAAGGGAGAGACAGAGAACGGAGAGGGATAAGGAGAGTACATGTGGACGAGATGGAAGATGAGGAAGAGTCAGATGGGGAAGTACTAGCTGGGTAAGAGCAAGATGAAAAGGACCTAGATGAGGCAGAATTAAGACGAGAGAATTAAGATAGAACTTAGAAGGAACAGTAGATAAATACAGAGAGAAATCAGGCAAGAAAGGAGCTAGGCACGAGAACAGAACTGAAGCTGTGTAGAGAGAAAATCATCACAAAATAATAAAGTGTATGAACTAAGGAGTTTCGTGTACATAGATTCATTTCTTTTCATCAAAGATTAATTATCAGCTGGTTGTAGATTCTTCCTGGACCCTGGGAGGGGACTATGGAGGGGCTGGACCCCCCATAGTCCCTGATACCTTGGTAGTACTGGTAACCTACAGACATCAGTGGCTTGGGCCAGTTGTCACAATAAGAGGACAACAGGGAAATTCCTTCCTAACGACCACGTCAAGAAAATCTGAGGCCAATCAAATAATTGCTAGGCAAAAATTCTGGTGGAGGTGAGGAGGCTCAGAGGGACTGCTGAGCTATGCTGACATCAGTTAGTGCCACAAGGGAGGAAGGAATGACATCTGTTGGTAGTGAAGTGGCTCAGCGTCCCGGAGTGCACCAGTCAGGATGGACACTGTTCAGAGAAATCCCATCATTTTCATGAAGACTGAAACCGGTAGCCAGTTTGTCTTGAGGACATCAGCATGCCGTCTGTATCTGCCCGCCTTTGCCACTGAGCAGCAGGAAGGTGTGGAGATAAAAGACAGGGGTATTCCATGTCTATCTTCACAAGAGTCTGCCCTTCTCAGCTCCCCAGATGCTTACAAAGCCCAGAGGACCAGCAGAGCCACTCCAGCTATGCAGATGGAACAGCAAACGATGCTTTCAGCACCAAGCCAAGGGTCCCATGGGTGCCTGGGAGGAGAGTGAGCAGTCCAGTGGTCTAGCCTTCCTCCCTGTGAAATGGCAGATTAATTTCTCCCAGCAAGAAGTCACTCCAAGCCGGGCGGTGGTGGCACATGCCTTTAATCCCAGCACTGGAGGCAGAGGCAGGTGGATCTCTGTGAGTTCAAGGCCAGCCTGGGCTACAGAGTGAGTTCCAGGACAGGCTCCAAAGCTACACAGAGAAACCCTGTCTCAAAAAACAAAACAGAAAAAAAAAAAAAGTCACTCCAAACACCCAGAGATAAAGGGAGAAAGACTTTGAGCACTCAACCATAAACCTACCTGTTGCTCAAGGAGGCTTCTCCCCAAACAGAAATCTTCCATTGTTTGTATAGGTTTGAGCTATAACATTGTAGTCTTACGCGTGCTTTTACCTGCAGATGGCTTCAAAGGTTCCCACTGCAAGTTTGGGTCATTATTTGGGCAAATGGAAAGATTTACATGCAAAGATCCTATCGCAGCCATCTTTGAGATGGACCAGAGATGTTCTTCTAGGCAGCTGTTAGTCAGGGTCATTGTCTTTGAACAGCTTGGCTGACTTGGGTTCTTCCTGTAAGAGGTATAGGGCTGAATGACCAGGCAGCCCTGGTGAGCAAATTCCAAAAGGAACATATCCTTGGTGGATCGGAATTCTAATTCTGTTAGAAGCACATCTCTAGTTTCCGTATTTTTTTACAATTTGTAGTAAGTCTGGTCAGGTGCTTCTTGCCTTACGGTTCCATCTGAGACAATGATCCTTCAGCTGAATTTTACTTCTGTGTAACATTTTCTGAGCAAGTTTATTGGTAAATCCTCTATAACATTAGTTCGCTGTTTTTATTTTCTTCTTCACCCACTGCCACCAAAAAAGCAAGAGACACAAAACTGTGAGTCATGACCAAGTATTTTGGTCCCATAAATTCCTCCAGATAATGTGGTCCTGAACCTATCGTAGCCCATTTCAACTCAATTAGGAAGCTTGATGGTGGGTAATTTATCAGTGTTAATTGTCTGCTAATAGAAGCAGCAAATTAAAAAACAATAAAAAGTAGTCAACACTTGGGAAACAGAGACAGAACAATTGCTGTCAGTTCAAGGTCATTCTCAACACACAGCCAGTCCCAGGCAGCCTGCAGCCCCCTTCCCGGTGTGTGCACTCTGCCTGCAGCGCCCCCTATAGTCCAGATAGCAATCCAAGGACGGACGCTTCCTCTCTACTTGGAGGGAGTTAACCACTGAGGCCAACATCTCCTCCTACCTTGCTCACTCTTTTTATATATATAGTGTGTATGTTGTTCTCAGACAGGCCAGGGAACCCTTCATGAGGAAGCAATTCATTCCCAGAGTGGCTGCTGTAATAGTGCACAGTGGATGCCCTCTGCGTGCCCCAGATCAGCAGCAAACGGGGTTCACCCTTCAGTTCTTCCTCGGTTCCACACTTTCCCTCCTTGACTGGGTCTCTGCAGAAGAAATCCCGATCATTGCAGGCCTTCCTAAGTGTCCAGGATGTGAGTTGCTCCGTATTTCCTTACATGAGTTGAATCCCCACATACACCTCTGCTTGGGTCTTTGTATTAGTTCCCATTCAGCAGGGAAACAGAACCAATAATATAAAGCCAGGGTGGATATGTAGCTCAGTGTGTGTGCCTAGCATATGAAGCCTGGAGTTCCATCTTAAAAAAAGGCAAAAAAAAAAATCAGGCCTGGTAGTACACAGCTATGATCCCAGCACTTGGAAAGTAGAAGCAGAAGAGTCGGAAGGTAGTTTTGTTTTGAGACAAGGTTTCTCTGTGTAGCCCTGGCTGTCCTGGAACTCACTTTGTAGATCAGGCTGGCCTCAAACTCAGTGATCCACCTGCCTCTGCCTCGAGTGCTAGGAATAAAGGCATGTGCTATCATTACCTGGTAAATCAGAAGGTTTTATTTGGCTGTATGAGACACCCCCTCCCTCCTTCCCACCACACACCCACAAAGCTAACCATCTGACCACCTGTTCTATTTTTTCTGCTGTGATAGGCACCATGAGCAAAATCAACTTGGGGGGAAAGATTGATTTCATTTTACAGGTTATAGCTCATCATCAAGTTAACTAAGACAGGAGCTTGGAGACAGGAACTGAAGCAGAAGCCAGATCCACCTGCCTAGCGATGGTGATGGTGTCACCCACAGCGACCTAGGCCCCGCTACATCACATCACATTACATCACACACACACACACACACACACAAACACACAAACACACACACACAGAATTCAGGAGGGATATCTGCTTAACTCAGTCTCACACATACTAGGCTCACTCCCCCACAGCTATACTTTCAGCCCAGCCCCAGAAGCACACCCCAGTATCTCTCTAAGCCTCAGTTCCCTTCCAGAAATTCCAGTTTGGAGAATTCAGCTCATTTAAGGAAATAAGGAGCAATTCCCATTCCCTGACACTTACGAAGGACTGCAAAGATCGAGATTTCTTCCTCTGCAGAGACTCATTCAAAACTATCAGGGAGGAAACCAGGAAGGACTGAAGGAGAACTGTTTGCTGGGGTCTGGGTGCAGACTCGGTATCTATCAGCTGTGCAGTGTTAAAAGCAGCCACTCTGGGAATGAATCTTACAGCCTCATCAAGGGTTCCCTGGCCTGCCTGACACCCCCAGCTACTAACTGGGACGGCCAGTGACACTCACCTCCAGCTAGCTTCACTTTTCTTGCACCAATCTGTAAACAGCAAACAGGGCAGAGGGGACCCCACTTCTGCTTTGTAACTTTCTTAAATCGTCCTAACTTCCTGAGGCAAGCTGTGAGCACTCCATCTGCACTGGAACAGGGAGATAAGGCTACTCCTACCTCAACCTGAGGCAGGACAGAATTAAAAATGATGGGGGTATGTGAGGGGAAAGTGTGAAAAAGGTCTGGACTGCTTGCTGCCTGTTGGGAAAGTTTGGGAACCACTGATAAGGCCAAAACTACTTCCAGAAATGGTGTATGCTTTCCAAGAGAGGGCTTTTTAAGTTGGTAAGTAAATTTTAAAAAACAAAAGACAGGCCGGGCGGTGGTGGCGCACACCTTTAATCCCAAGAGGATCTCTGTAAGTTTGAGGCCAGCCTGGGCTACAGAGTGAGATCCAGGACAGGTCCAAAGCTACACAGAGAAACCCTGTCCCAAAAAACCAAAACAAACAAAAAAGACAGTAAACTGCTTACTCAGGACCAAAATGATATTCAACCTTCAATTACTAGCATCAACTCTTTTCTTTTCTTTTTCTTTTTCTTTTCTTTTTTTTTGGGACAGGGTTTCTCTGTGTAGCTATGGAGCCTGTCCTGGAACTCACTTGGTAGCCCAGGCTGGCCTCGAACTCACAGAGATCCGCCTGGCTCTGCCTCCCGAGTGCTGGGATTAAAGGCGTGCGCCACCACCGCCCGGCTCTTTTCTTAATTCTAAAAATCCCTCATAAATCATCTCTCCAGCTTTGTTTTTTTAAAATTTTATTATTTTTAATTATGGGCACGTGTTGTGTGGGTATGTGCAGGTATGTGCATGTATGTGCAGGTATGTGCATGTATGTGCACGTATGTGCAGGTGCCCATGGAGGCCAGAGGAGTTGGATCTCCTAAAATTGGAGTTATAGATGGTAGAACATCAGGTATAGAACCTGATGTGGGTTCTAGGAATTGAACTCTGATCCTCTGGAAGAGTAGTGCATGCTCTTAACCACTGAGCCATCTTTCCAGCCTCTGGAGCTTTGTTTTTACAGAAGAAATTTCTTTAAATTTTAACCTTTTTGTAAACTATAACTCTGAGCAATGTTTTTTGTTTTGTTTTGTTTTCAAAAAGGGGAGGGAGGTCCTTAGCAACCTGTAGAGATGTTGAGAGCCACCAAAATCTTATACTCATTGTAAAGAAATCTAATTTCCACTCTCCAAGAGAAGCCCACACTCATACTATTGGGGGTCTCTCCTTCCTCACTTTTCAGCATCTTTCTTTCTTATAATCCCTGTGATTAAAGTCTATATTAAAAACCAGGCAGTGGTGGCACACGTCTTTAATTCTAGCTCTCAGGAGGAAGAGGCAGGCAGATCTCCATGAGTTCAAGGCCAACCTGGTCTACATGAGCGAGTTCCAAGATAGTCACAGTGGTTACACAGAGAAACCGTGTCTGGAGAAACTGAAAAAAAAAAAAATCTATATTAAAGCCAGGTGTGGTAGCACACACCTTTAGTACTTAGGAGGCAGAGGCAGTTGGATCAGCTTGGTCTACACAGTAAGTTCCAGGCCAGCCAGAGCTACATAGTGAGACCCTGTCTCAAAAGGGGGAGGTCAACTGGAGAGACATCCCAGTGGTTAAGAGCATTAGCTGCTCTTCCAGAGGACCCAAATTCGATCCCAAGTACCCACATGGCAACTCAGCTCTCGGTAACTCTAATCTCAGGGAATCTGATACCCTCTTGTGACCTCCATAGACACTGCATGCACATGATAACATGCAGGCAAGCATGCACTTGATACACAGAAATATATGCAGGTAAAACACTCATACACATAATAAAAACAAATAAATCTACATTTAAAACGTCTCTTTATTGAAGCCACTAACCCATTTGACCTGAGTAAAGGTCACTAAGGTGAAAGAGAACCCTTCGGACTGTAGCAGGGATAGAACTGTGCCTCTGTCCCTATGGTCAGTGACAAACTCACATAGTCACAAGGAAACACTCCAAGTAATGGTCATCACACCTTTTGCTAGTGGGCTGTACCCTAGCCTATGAAGCAAGGCCCACAACCCAGGTCCTTTCCACTCTTACCCATCTGGTTAAGTTACCGGTTTGGATCTCTATGATGGGGTCCATTGTCTGGAATCCTGCCCCACAACTGAGGGGGGTCCCTGCAGGTGTCAGGCAGGGAAACAAACTACGCAGAAGAGATGAGAATGACCTAGCATCTAGTGTGGTCTCTGACCAGTAGCATAGAGGTCAGCCGGCCATAAAGTACGTGTGATATCTTCCCTAAGGATGGGTAATGGTCTAGGAAGGGAAGAGTCTGGGATAATCATCTGTAGAATTTGGGTGAGGGCTGCCTCCACAGATAGCCAAAAGGTCACCAGGTCATTCATAAAATGCACTCTCAGCTTTCTGGATGGAATGCAGGAATTTGATTTGTATCTCCTCCATTGAGGAGTCACACTCTGTGATTAACATTCCTGGTTCTCTTGGTGCTTCTTTGTGAGTACAAGGACCTCTGTGACCCCAGCAATGAGTCATCAGCAACCTCTTACCTCCCCGACCTCTCAAGAGTACAACAGAAGTTTGGGGATGGGGGGATGGTGGGAATGGGGGGCACATCTGTTTTGAAGATTCTGCAATGCTGATAGACTGATTTAAAACTTCCCTGACTGTGGAGAGTTGGAATGTTACAGATCCAAAGCCAAATTATCTTGGGCTATCTTTAGCCCCCTTAATAGCCATTCATTAGCCACCTCAGTATCTGATCTAGCATCCTATGAATTCTATGAATGCTGATCTAGCATCCACATGAATCATTTGGGATGTATTAACAGGCCACTCACTTCCAACAGCCCCAAAGCTAAGAATGTCATCAGACAGCATCTGAGACACAGAGTAGCCATTTCCCTTCTTTCATGTTTACTAAGATATGGAATCAGTTCATGAGCCATCTTCAGCTGAATATATAAAGAAAATAGGGTCAATATACAAAATGGAGTTTTATTCAGGCATAAAGATGGTAATTCTGTTACTTACAGCCAAATGGATAGAACAGGAAGACATCAAATGGTAGCACAGAAAGAAAAAGACACGCTGCATGGTCCCTCCCTTCTCTCTCATAACATGAAAGGTTGAAAAAAGAAAAGAAAAGAAAGAAAAGAAAGAATAAACCGACCTGCTGAGATGGGTCAGTGGGTAAAGGTACTGACTAGGAAGGCTGGTGATCTGAGTTTGGTCCCCAGGACCCACCAAGTGGAAGGAAAGATTTGATCACTGCAAGTTGTCCACTGACCTCCAGAGTGTTCCTTGGCACGCACATCTGCCCACACTGCAAAAATAAATAAATGCAATCAAACTTTTTAAAGCTAAGAGCCAGGTGCGGTGGCACATGCTTTTGATCACAACGCTTAGGAGGCAGAAGCAAGCAGATCTGTGAGTTCTAGGCCAGTCAGGGCTACACGGTAAGACTGTCTCAAAACAATGATAAATAAATAAGTCAACCTAAAAGAAAACTAGAGCTTCCTGAAGACCAGGAAGGCTGTGCAGAGGGCGGGTATATAGATTACTCAAGGTATGTATACATGAAAATGGCACTCTGCAGCTCATCAATTTGTATTTTTCAGACAGGTTATCTAATTCAAGCTGACCCCAAACTCACCATGTAGGAGACGACCTTGAACGCCTGGTCCTCCTGGCCCCAGCTCCCAAGTGCCTAGATTACAGTCATGTGATAGCATTCTTGGTTTTATGCCATGCCAAGGATTTAATCTAGGGCTTGGTGCATACTGACACTGTACCAACCTGAACTACATTCTCAGTCCCTCTTCCCCTGATATCCCAGGCTAGCCTTAAAGTCTGTTCCTCCTGCTTCAGCCTCGAGCATAGGGATTACAGATGTGCAACACTATGTCCAGCACTTAATGTGTGTAATTAGTATGTTTGGGGTGGGGGGGACAACAACCTGCCATTGAGTTTGGCCTAGCATTGTTCAGTCTGTCTGAGCAAGCAAACTCCACTTTCTTGGCTTTTTTTCCTATTTTTTTCATTAAGGCATCTATCACTTTATGACATTATCTTACTGGCATTTGAATACTTTTTAAAAACACATATTAGTTATAAAAAAGGATTTCACTGTCATTTTCTATATGTCTCTAAAGTATTTTGATTGTATCCGCCTCTGTTACCCTCTTTTGCCCCCTCTCACTGATCCCCTTATTTTTTTTAACTTCCTTCTACTTTCATTCATTCGTGTGTGTGTGTGTGTGTGTGTGTGTGTGTGTGT
>CABHPH010127986.1:1633-22964 GCA_902168325.1 Peromyscus nudipes | reverse complement strand
ATATGCTCTATTAATCAATGTGTAACAAATAAAACCTATGGGTTTTTTTTTTAGGTCTGTCTTTTAATATGGTCTTTTACTCTTTAAAGGTCAATAATATTGGGTATGATTTTACAATAATATTTAAAAGCATTTTCTTTTAAACTTTAGGTCAGGATGTAGACTAACAATGTGTTATGGCTAGTGAATACAGGAAAGAAGAAAATATACAGTAGGTCTTCAGAAAGAAAAATAGCTTTGCGAAAACATTCTCCCAGTATATCCAATACCAAGAGTCTGTATGTTTAGGAGTATTACTCACTGCTTTAAATAATCCAAAAGTTCAACATTTTTTTTATCTAGATATCTTAGTGAATTGTATGTATCGAGAAAATATATAGTATCTGTCTAGTGATAGAAAAAAACGATATCATATTCTTTAATTTTCAAACAGTGATTATAAAAAAATTATCATGCATATTAATGATGCTATATTTCAGAAATTAAAAATCCTTTGGTATTGTTTGAAAAGCTCAGCTTACTTCTAATCTGTATAAGTTTTTTCCTCTAAAAAAGCCACACAATAATTGTAGACAGCAGAATCATTAGGTAGTATGGGAACGTAGCCATCCTTCTTGCCTTGAGGCCCACTCCAGGCCTTGTTCAATTTAAACCTGGTAGAGTCTATTATGATGTGTGAAGAAAAAGACTTGTAACTGTGCAGCAAATCCACCTTGCAAAATCACCCTACCAATCCAACTGTCTTTAATACTGCTAAAACCAAAACAGAAATGGAATCACTGATTTCTCTCATTTGACGCTCTCTTTTTTTGTTTGTTTGTTTGTTTGTTTGTTTTTCCAAACACTCTAAGAAATAAGGTTAAAACACAGTCCAAACAAAAGGGGAAAGGGTTTAAAGATGTGAATGTGCATTGTTCTAAATTTAAAATTAACTTTTTTGCCATTTTTGTTTAACTACTTCATGTATACAATTAGTGAAATGTTCTAGGAGTTTTTATATAAGTCTGAGGCTATGTAACTTTTCCTGAAGATTCCTAATAATGGATAGATTATGACTAATGGATATGTTAGTCCATATGTGCATCCATCCACTGTGTTTAGAAGGGCTTGTTTCCTTGGCATTCTCCAATCCCTCTGTCTTTTCCAATCTTTTTGACATAAGATCTCAAGTCCTGGGATAAAAGGGTGTGTGCCACTCTGTCTGGCTGTTTCAAGTGTGAACTTGAATGCACAGAGATCTGGATGGATCTCTGCCTCCAGAATGCTAGCATTAAAGGCATGTGTTACCACTGCCTGACTTCTCTGTTTAATATTGTGGCTGTTCTGTTCTCTGACCCCCAGATAAGTTTATTGGGGTGCACAATATATCAACCGCAACATTCCATTTAGGGCTGAGTGTCCCAAGATCTCTCATTCTCTGCATATTGTCTGGCTGTGGATCCCTGTATTTGATCCCATCTACTGCAGGAGGAAGCGTCTATAAATTTTGTGTGTGTGTGTGCTTTTTCTTTGGCTCACTTTCTTGTGTTTGCTTTGTCCCATTCTGCTTTGTTTGTTTTTTCAATTTTTTTGGATGATTGTCCCTTAGTGAGAGACAGGATGAGAGGATGGGAGTACGCAGACTTGGATGGGTGGGGAAGTGGTCAGGATCAGGGAGACGTGGGAGACGGGGAAACATAACAAGAATATATTGTATTAAAAATCGATTTCAAAAGAAAAATTATGGTGTGAAAAATCATCATGGGATTACTAATATGCTAAAAGCTAAGTCACACATTGTATGTGTATTAGCTGAGTTCTTTGCCACACCCAACTTCAATCGCCGTTTTTCTACTAGCTGTTAGTTTTCCTCCAATAAATTTCAAACAAGATATTTCTTCAAGGGCTTTTTTTTTTTTTAAAGTGTGGTCAACTTGAACTTTAGAAAAGCAAATCTGATGATATTATTCCAATGTTAATTCCTTTTAAACACTGTTGGTATTTCTGAATAGCATCCTGATTCCTGATGAATTTCATTTCAACTAACATAAGCATGTTTCTTAACACCATTTTAGCTTTCTCTTATAACTCTTTATATAATTTGTTTTCCTGACTGAGTGAGAGAATACAATGACAAAAAATGGCTTGTGCAAAGTTAGTGTATGATTTATGATTTGGCTTATGATTAAAAAGGGGCCCAGAATGGTGGGGAGGTATGACAGAAAATGTCAGTCAAAGGAGCAGTAGAGGTCGGCTGAGAAACCACATATTGAAACGTTTCTTGAGGCTGAGTCAGTAAACTAGAAGTATGATGGGCCTATAATCTCCCCAAGTCCAACCCCCCCCCCACCATGATATACTTCCTCTAGCAAGCTAAATCCCTGAAACCTCCTCTAAACAGCACCAGCAACTTGGGACCATGTGTTAAAATACCTGAGCCCATAGGGGCATATCCCATTTCAATGGCCATAGCTTTTTTCCCCTTTTTATTGAAAATAGATTCTTTTCTCCTACAATATATTCTGATCCCTCTAATCCTACCAATTTCTGCATACATTCCCTCTCATTTTGGATCTACTCCCTTCTTGTCTCTCATTAGAAAATAAAAGACTTTGAAGAGATAACTACAAAATACAACAAAATAAAAATATAATAAAATAAAACAACAACGAAAAAATCCCAACTACATTGAAGTTAGACAAGGCAAACCAACAGAGGGGAAAAAAGCCCCAAGAGAAAGCAAAAGAATCAGAGACCAACCAGCTAAAATATATATGCCCAAAATCTATGCTTACTGCTTCAGTAACTATGAGTTCATATGAGTTTTGTTCAGTTGATTTAGAGGGTCGTGTTCTCTATCCCTTCTGGCTTTAAATTCTTTCTGCCTCCTCTTTGGAGTTCTCTGAGCTCCGAGGGGAGAGATTTGGTGGAAACATTCCCATCTATGGCTGCATTCCAAGGTCTCTTTCTATAGTAATGTCAGGCTGTTGGTCTCTGTATTTGTCTCCATCTGCTGCAGTTGGAAGCTTCTCTGATGATGACTGAATAAAGAAGTGATTTATGAGTATAGCAGAATATCATTGGGAGTCATTTTATTTATTCCAATTTTTAAAATTAGGAGTGTCTGGTTTTACCCTAAGACCCTCGGCTATATATCATGTGGTTCTTGGTCACTCAAGCAGTGTCAGGTGTGGATTCCATTTCGTGGACTCAAACCACAGAATCTTTTTAAACGGCTAGCTAGTCAACATTATTTCTGACACTGGCCCTTAGCTGTTTGTCTCCACTATTCCTCAGGCATAGTAATTATTTCCCAACCTTTATTAATTCTCTCTATATATTCTATGCATCTTTTCCTGCAGGATGTTAACATCCCAGGTACTGGCTAACTGTCTTTCAGTGCTACACAAACTGCAATGCAGTTATCTGTGTCTGTCTGATTTAAGGGTTCGCTTTATAGCTCATTGATCAGAAGATTTGGTTATTGGAAGTACAATTTTCAGTACCTACCCCAGCTAACTTAGCCAATTTACCATATGCCATGGTTTAATTACTACTCTCTGCTTCATTTTATACTTTAATTCTATAAGTATTATCTGCAATATTATCTTTTAATAACATGTGAATCTTTTTATGGGACCATTAGAAATCGTATGATTGCCCATTACACTTGGAACTACAGCTTTGTTTTACATACTTATGCTGCCTGGTCCTCTCTCACTCTCCTACTTTATCTCACCTTCTTGCTTTCTGCCTCATGCCAGTATAAGACACAAGTGATAGAACTAAACATTCTTTGTCCCTGGAAGAAAATAAATGTTTGTGTTTTATTTGATTTGATCATTCAGGAGGAAATATTAATCATTGTTCTCCCTCTGTCTAGATTCTTCTTATAACCACGTTTGCTTTCCTGACCTGAAACTTGCTGTGTAGAGTAAGGTGAACTCAATATACTGATACAGTCTACCATAGGCTGAGATTAGCTGCATGTCCCATGCTGAAAATATAATTTAGTTTTCTTTATTGTTTTGGAATTTAGTGGTTCCTGGTGATACAATGTCGTTTCATTCTTTTATTGAAAGACTATGATAATGAGTCCATAGGGGATGGCAATAAGGTGATATAAGGAAATTTATTACGTAGAGTTGTCTCAAACAATGAAGAAGTTGACAAGCCTAAGGACTACAAAGTAGGCTGCTAGGCTGGAAATCTGAAGTGCTGGTGCAAGAGTTTTGATACAAAGCAGTTACACTGGACATCACATCAAAACTAAATGCGCTCAACTGAAATACACTTTATAATCATTTGTTGTTTCTCTCTCCACCCCCTTCCTTTCTCTATACCTCCTTCCCTCTTGTGGTCCTTTCTGCTTTCTCTTCAACTGGTTGGAGGCATCCTCAATTCACTAATATTCTGGAGCACAATCTCATATATTGATGAAAAACTCTTTAATTTCTCATCAAATCCTTGGCATGAGCTTTTGCAAGTTTGACACATTAGACAAAACACACCAAAATGTTAGGTCTGTCCTTATGTCTGAACTACCCTTTGACAATTAAAATCCTTGGTTTGCAATTCAAACTTCAGATCCTCTCTTCTGAAGAAACTATTGTTCTGTTTTTCATTTTTAGATTTACTGTAGTATAATACAGAAATAGATATTTGCACTGTGTTTAATTTCCCCTCACATCTTTTCTACATCTTCAAATTTGTAAAAACTTGAACATTTCTAGGTTTCAGGTAAATTATTATTGCTTACAACCTCAGATTTTACCTCACCATATCTGCTACACAAAATGAAAAGAAAATAAAACCACTTTGTCTCCTTTTATGATGTATGCACCCCCGTCTTTCCTGTGGTATAAGAGTATGTTTTTTTCATTTTTATTCCAAGATAATTTTTATTAGTTTTTGCGAATTTCTTTTTTTTTTAACTTAAAAAGAATTTTTCTTTCCTTTTACATATCAACCCCTTTTATGTCTCCCTCCCCTTCTCTTGCTCCCTCCCACCTACCCCCATCCTACCCCCATCCCCTCGTCATAGAGGGTAAGACCTCCCTTGGGTAGTCAACACAGGCTGGAATACCAAACTGAGGCAGACCCAAACCCTTCCTCCTTGCATCAAGGCTGAGTAAGATATTGCACTATAGGGAATGGGCTCCAAAAGGCCAGGTCATGTACCGGGGATAAGTCCTGGTCCCATTGCCAAGGGACTCACAAACACATCCAGCCACACAACTTTCATCCACATTCAGAGGGCCTACTTTGGTCCCACATAGGCCCACCAGTTTTCAGTCCAGAATCCATGATCTCTCACTAGCTTGGGTCAGCTATTACTGTGGTTTTTTCCCCATCATAACTCTGATCCCCCTTGCTCTTGTAATCATTCCTCTCTCTCTTCAACTTAACTCCAGGATCTTAGCCAAGGGCTTAGCTGTTGGTCTCTGCATCTGCTTCCATCAGTCACTGGATGTAGGTTCTATGATGACAATTAGTGTAGAAACCAATCTGAGTGAAGGGGAAGGCTAGCTCAAGCACCCTTTCCACCATTGCTATGAGTCTTAGCTAGGGACAATCTTGTCGGTTTCTGGAGTATTCCCTATCTGCAGATTTTTTCCCCATCCCCTTAATGGTACACTCTGTCAAGATATCTCTTTAATTGCTCTCCCTCCCCATCTCTTCACCAACTTGGCCTGGAGCCCTCATGTTCCCACCTCCCACCCCTCCCTTCTACTCCCTCCTCTCAGTTTATTGAGAATTCCTTTTATGAGTATTTTATTTGAAGTAACCTTCCCATCACTTTCCTCTTTCCTATGCTTCTCACTTTCAAAAATCACTGACTCTTTTTCTTTAATAAATACATATATGCACATTATATACATATATATATACATATATATATATTCCACTTAATGTTGTTCATATGTATTGTTTCATAGTACTGTTTGATATTGGATAATCAATTAGAGAACCTAACCCTGGGGAACATTGATTTTTCTCTTTCTTAACTGTCATTAATTACCTGATGCTCTTCATCCAGATACAAGGCCATCTGAGATTTCCTCCATCCATGATGACATGAAAACTGATGATGTAGATGCTTCCACTGGAGATGGGTAGACATTGAACTTGACTTTTTTGGCTCTTATTTTCATCATGTCCAAAATCATTTTTAATGTGCCATTTCCATAAAGAAAATATTACCAAGAGGTTGTCATCTGCTTTCTTAGGATAAAATTCAGCCCTCCAGAAAGCAATATTTATTTCCCTTTAATAGCAATTAGCCAAATAGTAAACAAAACTGAATGCCAATTGCAAATGATTGTTGCCTAAAACTTAGAGAGAGTGAAGCATGGGTCAATATTCAATTTTTGCTTTATTGTGTGAATGGCATAAATATAATGTAGAGGGTGATCAGAATTAAAGTCCACATTTACCTTTAATCAAGTTCCATCTGCTTCCTTAGTTGTATGATGTAAGAAGCAAATGTCAAAATTTCCCACTGAATCAGTAAGAGCATCACCTCCTTGCCTTCTCTAACATGATAAATTGCACCCTCAAACTATGAGCGAAAACTCCCTCCCATTAAGTTGCTTCTTTGAAGTATTTTATCATATCAATGAGATAAACAATGAATAACATAATAAAAATAAGTTGTATTAACTTTATATAAACATTTTAAGATTTAAATATATTTCTATGGGTAATTTTCAAGAAGACTCAAAATAAACCCTTTATGTGATTATGAACCCTTTATGTCATCAGAGTATACTTTTGGCTGGGCAGTAGTGGCATATGCCTTTAATCCCAGCACTTGGGAGGCATAGCCTGGTGGATCTCTGTGAGTTCGAGGCCCGCCTGGTCTACAGAGCGAGATCCAGGACGGGCACCAAAACTCCACAAAGAAACCCTGTCTTGAAAAAAACCAAACAAAACAAAAAAAAGAGTATGTTTTTGGGCATTAATTTTGAATAAAAGAATGTTCAGATATACCCTGTGTTCACAATTTGTTTTTTGCGTATCATGAATAACTCACTTATTGTCTCCTGGCAGAAAATACCAGTATTGAGAAGGGTAGGGTGACCTGCTAAGTTTCATTTAACTTTTAATTAGTTTGAACTTTTTTTTACTTCAAGATGCTCATAGTGCCCTTTAAAATTTGGCTTCCTTTTTATAAATATTATCTAATGAATATTAGTTTTCAGTATTAGTTTTGACATACTATTTGTATAACATTGTAAGCCTTATTTGGCTTTCTTTCTCAAGGAACTATATCACTACTCACATCTTTGGTTATTTGCTTCCCTTAGAAAAAATGATGCACCTTCTTAGTTCCTACTTGATAGCATGTTTGTATTTTGCTTACATTTTATCTAAATATACTTCTTTGACATTATTCTGGTTTTTTTCTTTCTGATTTTATCAGATTTAATTTTTTATTAATTTGGAGTTTTTAGTCATTGAAAACATTTACTCTAATATCTGAGCATTAATAGTTGTGATTTATACTTCCATCACATATATCATGGTATTTTCCAAATTACCTCAATATATTATCAATTACTAAAATAAATTTAAGGACAAATGTATTATCCATGTGTATGTGTGTCTGTGGGTGTATGTGTCTATGTGTCTATGTGTATCTATGTACGTTGTTTATGTGTGTTGTCTGTGAGTGTATGTGCATATAAGTGTGTTTGTATATGTATATATACATGTATACATATTTTTCTGTATGTGCAAGGATATGTTTGTATTCTATATCATCTATCTTTCATCTATATCTATCTATCTATCTATCTATCTATCTCTGTGTGTATGTATGTGCCTGTCTGTCTGTCTCTGTGACCATAACTTCTATATTGTTTGTTCCTAATTCTTACAAATCAGATGCACATTACAGAAAGAAATCTGTTTTATCACTAAAGAAGGGTTATTTTGCTTTGTAAGTTTCATGGCCAAAATCAAATTGTCCTGGAAGTCTTAATGGAGAGAAATGTCCTTTGAGATTTTAAGTTTATTGTTGGACTGTCCAGTTATATAGTTCCCACAACTTTCACAAAGAAATGGTCTCAAATAATTTTAGATTTCCTGAAACATTCCAATGTTAAACTGTCTGACAGCATCATCTCTCATATCTTTTACTCTTTCCTGACTTAGTTTGTTTCCATTCCCCGTGTTTTCCCTTAAGCTGATAGAGTTTAACTCAATGATCCTCAAAGCTCATATAACCTGCCCTTTGTTCATCTGGATCACTTCCAAGTCAGAATAGGCTAAAGCTCACAACAGCATCTTATCACAGGTAGTTGTAGATGATAGTTTTCCTGGGTTTGTGTCATTGTCGCTTTAGATGTTTTTCTAGCTTATTTGACATAATTAAAACTTAAAAAAACTACAGTGTTCACATAACCCTGTTCAGCGAATTCTAATAGGTCATAATAATAAAAACCCAGAGGCAGATAACAGGGTGAAAACTGAAAAATCAGAGAAGCAGAGCAGCCAGTCACTAGAGTTTTTACATCTATCAAATCCTCAGACCAAAAGGGTGAACTCCTGTCTCCTTCCATCTTATATTCCTCTCTTCACCCAGCCATATCACTTCCTGTCTCCACCTACCTAGTTCTGGGATTAAAGTTGTGTTCCTCCCAAGCACTGGGATCAAAGGCATGAGATCCCAAGTGCTGGAATCAAAGGTATGTGCCACCATGGCCTATCCTCTATGGTTAATTCGTGGCTAGCTCCGCACTCTCTTTTCCAAGCAAGCTTTATTTGTTAGAGCACAAACAAAATATCACCACATAACTCATCATCTCATTTCATTCCATGTTGAACTTTTGAATAACCTTTAGTTGCCAAGTACTGTGATATATTGTGGATACAGTAAAGCCCCCCTCTTTCCTTTCTTAATTCTTTTTTCATTAGTTTTATACAATGCCTTATATAGCTCAGCCTGCTTTATAAATTGCTAAGTACTGAGGCTGGAAGTGAACTAATGACACCCCGGTTTTTATCTCCTGAGTCCTGGGATTATAGATTTGTCACCAGACCCAGGTTGTGTATTTCTTTCTTTTACAAATTAAACTTGAAAGAAAAGAGAAAAACAACAGATAATATATATAAATTTCTTTTGCATAGCTGATGATCAGACTAATGTCCTTCTGAATCCCAAATATTTCCTCTGATTATAAGTTGTATCTTTATTATACAACAAGGAAAGAAACAGGTATCAAAAGGAGATAGTGAATGAACAGTGGAAATTACTGGACATTTTAACAAATGTATTCGCAGTGGACAATTACAGGTAGCAGATCAGCATTTAAGAGAATATCTCTCCCAGAATGCCTGACTAGTCTCCACCTCTTCCAGGTAGCTCAAGTGTTCTTAGTGTCTTCTAGGAAGATATTTTGTCTGCGAGTCTTCAAAGATACTTGGTTTGTCTGAAAGTGTCTCTTGTCAGCACTAATTGTTTATATATAAGGGAAGGGAGAGACCTAGTGAATCTGGTCAGTTTCAGGGTCTTCATGAAACTTTTGAGCTGTTTGCTTATTAATATTAGGGAGATTGAAGTGTGGAATGTTTCTGATCCCCATAGAGCATTCTGTGTCTAGAGGAGCATCTCTCAGAATAGAATAATTTATCTCAGTGGAAATTGCTGAGAGAGAAAATTATAGCATCATGGAATCAA
This sequence comes from Peromyscus nudipes, assembly GCA_902168325.1. NCBI lineage: Eukaryota > Metazoa > Chordata > Mammalia > Rodentia > Cricetidae > Peromyscus > Peromyscus nudipes. The sequence continues at coordinate 13,300 of CABHPH010127986.1, read as the reverse complement.
TGGGAAAGTGTTAGAAGGGAAGAAAAAAGAAAAAAAAACAACAGGACAATAGAATGAATAATGCGGCAGGTGGCATCAGATGACACATGAACCACCCATCGGGACTCTGATAGGGCCTACTCAAAACTACATATTCTAGCATCCATGTATTATTTTGCAGGAGAATCAACAGACAGAATGTTTCCAGCTACTCACTCATGAATTTATGCATTTCTTTATTTTGAACATGAAAATGAAGTAGCCCACCTAGCAAAGGCCTTTTGAAAGTGTTATAAGTCTAAATCTTATTGTAGAATAATTCAGTAACAAATGAACAAAAGGTCATTACTGATAATTTTAAATTAAATGCACTAAAAACATAAATTAAATCTGTCCTTATATGATACCTAGCTCAGTTGTATTTAATTTGGGGGTTATTATATTATTAAAATGCAATCTATAATAGGGATTTATATGACCATACAGATTTTCTTTTATTTTACAAGAATGCTAGGCATGTCCCTTTTAAGTGCAGTTTAATACATTATATTAAAGGAATGAAAAAAGATGTTCTCATGCTTAGAGTTTTTCATATTTCTCATACTTCATTATTCATAATATTCTTTAAATATTTGATAAATCTGATGAGAAAAGATAATTTTTTTTATATTGTGCCAGGGATAGAAATTAACTTTGCCCCTCTTCGGCATGAAGTCTACCACTGAGGTACATCAGGAGCCCTCTGTACAGTAATTTAAATAATTCTCTTTAATGCTGCCTGTACTTCTGATCTTTTTTTCAGAACTGCTGATACTGTAATTTGTAGTCAGAGTCAAATCATTTTTAATGAAATAAATGTGTCCACTTGCCCTGCATTCCTCCTCTTTATGTATTTTCCAAATTTCCTCCATCTAGTTTATCTATATATAATGATGCATTTTATTTTATCCTAAATCCTCAAACTATCTGGTCTGCTGACAACACATTTCTCTATTTAGATTATTATGCATTTACTTATATAAGGATTTATTCTCAATTTAATTTTAAGAGCAATATGAGAAAGTGTCTGTCCTTCATTTAAACACAGATCATCAGGGTCTGAAAAACATATTCTATGAATTTTTGGATTGATGATAAATTTAAAGTCTGAATAAAAATTTATTATTAAGGAATGTTCAAAAATAGGGAAACATTCATGCTCTTATGTTGCATTTTATATTATAATTATTTTAATAGGACCAAATTATAAGTATGGCTTGAGTATCAATGTCACTCTACCAGTTTATGGTATTTAGAGAGATGGAAGTCAATATGCATATAATCATCTCTGTTGTAATGTAAAGGTATATAATGATTATAGCCATCAAGATTTTTTTTCATGTGAACAGAGGGACAAAATCTTCAGCAATAATTTTAGTAGCCCATACATATAATGAAAAGTAATCTAATATTGCTGGCAGTACATGAATATGCATTGCTGTTTTTGATACGTTTATTCCCCAAAGTTAATGAGTCTAAATTCATTCCCAAATTATTTTGGATCATGTCATTTAATTGGGGTTAATTAATTTGGAAAAAATTTTTTGGTCCTGATATAATGACTCAGTCAGTAAGAGCACTTGCTGCTCAAGTGTGCAGACCTTTGTTCAAATATTGGTGACTGTTTTAAAGGGTATGGGGCATAAGTGAGTTTATGTGATGCCAACATTGTGGAAAGTGGAGATCATGTGGTGACCCCAACAATAAAATTATTTCCTTTACTAGTTTATAACTGTATTTTTTGCTATTGTTATGAACCATAATGTAAATATCTGTGTTTTCTGATTGTCTAAGAGACCACTGTGAAAGGGTTATTCAAATTGCCCTAAAGGGGTCACAACACAATGGTTGAGAACCTCTGAATTAGATACTCTGTCACAAGTAAATAAGATAGATAGTGACAAAGTACTTTCTGCCTCTGTCCTTTCTGTCTCCTTCCACAGAGACACAGACAAACACACATAGACACAGATATAGACAGACAGACAGACAGACAGACAGACACACACACACACACACACACACACACTCACATGCGTACTAACACCCACCCATGCACAATTAATACATATACACCAAAAGTAAATAAATAAGTACATAAACCAATTAATTAATAGATGTTTAAATGGTTATGATGATGTGGTTTCCTTCTTACTTTTGCTTCTCCACTTTATACCATGTGATAAAGTAGGAAAAAGACCTTGCCAGGTACAGACAAGGTGATTTTGGATTTCTTTTACTCTGGAACGCTGAGCCAGTGAAATTAGGTTCATTATAAATTAGTGAACCTCATTTTTCTATTATTTTAACCCAAAGTGACTTAAGAGAGAAACTGGATACAGCAAGTGGAATGATCATGATCACAAATCTGTGCGAAGTTAACAATAGCTAGCATTGGAACACTGTGAAATGATTTAGAGGGACATTCTATAAACAAGACTATATTACCATGAATAAAGAGCTAAAGATGAGATTAGTAAGGATTTAGAAGAACTAGATAGCTCCTGCAAAGTCTCACCTGTCATCTTAATCATACATCTTGTAAGGCAGATGATGATGGTGGATATATGCATTCAAAAAATATTCTGGTAAGATATCACATGAGGATAAAGAACAGGGAATTGAAGGAAAGACCATCCTTGAAGTAAGTGACAAGGATTTTTAACTATGCTCTAGGGCTTTGCAGAAAGGAAGGAGTTTACATTGATGACCTAGGATGTCTAACAGAAAAGCTATCTCAGTAGCAAAGCACTGAGGGAGCTAAATACTAACTACATAGTAGGGTGCATGAGGAATGAAGATTTTAAAGCCATTATTTTGAGTTAAAACTATTACATTTTAATTAAAAGAAAAATAGAATGTGTAGATTTTGTAATGTCTGATCTACCTGTGCATAAAATAAAAAGATATGCTTAAGACAGCATTTTGTTGCAATTTTTATACTGTATAAATGTATAAAATATATTCAATTATGAAAATTGAAAATTTAATATGAAACTTCATAGCTTCCAATTCAAAAGGCAATTCTAACTTTTTGTAAGTCCATTAATGTATATAGATTTTGGATATGATTAACTTTGATATGAGATGATTTTTTGTTGCAAGATTTTTTATATTAATGTTTATAAAACAGTGTAAAAAAGAGAAAGCATACTGAGGTTATTGCCAAATGACTATATACTAATAAGTATAGCTAAGTAATTGTTAGTAATTTTTGTCAAGGAAATTCAGAAATGACTCCAAAGATATTAACAAAAATCTTTCTAGCTCCTATTTCAGTCAAAGCCCAAAATACTACAATTTTGGCTACAAAACATATTTTCAAATCAAGGCACCAATTGGGTGCTCACGACACCTTTAAGTTTACCTTGCAATTTCACCCTTGGCTCCATTTCTTGAAACTGAATAATACGCTCTTCAGCAACGAAGCTGTGCCTCAAAAGTGTTCCAGGTATGTATTTGATTGAAAATACAAGCTTTAAACATTGTCAATATAAACAATGTACAAATTTTACCAATGTATAATATGTAATACTGAAGGATTATGGAACACCCTAAGAGTCTCTGCTAAGAAAAGAAAACAAAGAAGCGAAACAAACCCAGCAAAACAAAAAAAAACAAATGGCTAATTAAAGCATCAGGTAGATCTGTGGTAACTAGAATTGTGAAGTCAGTTTAGAATACCAGCCAGGAAGTTGTAGGTTAGAAACTCCATTTTGTATGACCAAGGGAGGGATTAATCAAGGGTGGCGCACGCCTTTAATCCCAGCACTCGGGAGGCAGAGACAGGTGGATCTCTGTGAGTTCAAGGCCAGCCTGGACTACCAAGTGAGTTCCAGGAAAGGCGCAAATGCTACACAGAGAAACCCTGTCTCGAAAAAACCAAAAAAAAAAAACCTTTATTGGGATTCACAAATAAAATATTACCACAGAGGGGAGCTAGGAGAAGGGGAAGGAAAGCTACTTCTGTGGAATGTTGTTCTTTATGCTGTGAATGTGTGTTGCTCTGATTGGTTTATAAATAAAATGCTGATTGGCCAGTAGCGAGGCAGGAAGTATAGGCAAGATAAGCAGACAAGGAGAATTCTGGGAAGAGGAAGGATGTGTCAGGAGTCACCAGCCAGACACAGAGGAAGCAAAATGACAAGGCAGAACTGAGAAAAGGTACCAAGCCACATGGCTGAACATAAATAAGAATTATGGGTTAATTAAACTGTAAGAGCTAGTCAGTATTAAGCCTGAACTAATGGCCAAGCAGTTATAACTAAGCCTCTGTGTGATTATTTTATAAAAGGCTGCAGGAGTATGGATGAAAGATTTGTCCTGATCATGGGCCAGGCAGGACACAGAAAAACTTCCAGCTACAGGGTACCTATAGTTTGGATGTATTGAATGAGAGAATAATCTATTTTCAATCAAAAAATAAATAATACATATTCTTTTCTGCAAAGGTGAAAAAAATCGCATTGACCAAATCTAAATCTAAAAATATTGTTCTGTTATAGATATTATAAATGTGAGTTATTAATTCATAATTATATTTTTCTAAGTAAAATCTTTATTTTACTTTTGTAAAATAATAGACAATATAAATGGAAAGTAGAAATTTAGCTCAAGAATACATACAAATTAAGGAATATTTATATTTCTTTTGCATTTTGCATTTCTTTTCTTTTTATAGCCTGACATGCTTGCCTAAATACAGGACATTTTTATCCACTTGTTTTATTGACATAAACAATAGCAACAATAACAAAAAAAACCAACCTTTTTGCACAAATTCCATTAGATTATACAATGTATAAGAATGGAGGTTTTTATGTATATGATTCATACTTACACATTTTAAAAAATTTTAACAAAACAATTTGCTCTGATATTATTGATGTATTAGGGATATTTTGAGTATATGGAATTTTTATATTATCTTATATGTAATTTCTTTAAGGGACCAGTAGACTGGCAGAAATCATTCTACCCAGTACAAACAAGCCTTCCTGTAATGCAAAAATATGTATATACAGACACACAAATATGTTAAACAAGCAAAATTTCAATTACCAACGAATTACAGTTCACTTTACTTGATTATGTACTATTGGTGCTTCTGTTTCACTTTTGATTAAATTTAATTCTTTTTTTTTTTTTGGCTTTTCTAGACAGGGTTTCTCTGTGTAGCTTTGCGCCTTTCCTGGAACTCACTTGGTAGCCCAGGCTGGCCTCGAACTCACAGAGATCCGCCTGTCTCTGCCTCCCGAGTGCTGGGATTAAAGGCGTGCACCACCACCGCCCGGCTAAATTTAATTCTTTAAAAATATTTTTATTAATTGTTAGTGTCTGTGGTTCATCTGTATCTGTATTTAAATATGTATCCATGAGTGCTAGTGCATGTTGATGTCAGAGGCATTAAATCCCTTCAACCTGGGGTTATAAGCAGCAGTTAGTCACCAAACTTGGGTGCTGGAAACCTACCTCAGGTCCTACAGAAGAGCAGTAAGTGCTCTTAACTGCTGAGTTATCTATCTACAACCTTAAGTTCCACTCTTGAATTCATTATATTATATTATATTAATTCCTAATAAATGAGACTGTGGCAATTTATGACAAATACTTATGACTTAATCTCAAGGTATTCTAAAAGTGAAATGTCATATTTGTTACAACATACATATGTTTCTCAACCACTGAACATAAGCACCTAAGTTCATAAGTTTGTTTCTTTAACTCAGTCATCAGTATTGAATGCTATTAGTAAACAGGATTTTATAGGCTCACTTTTATGGATACTACAATGTTCAAGAACATGTGTGGTGATGGTTTACACAGCCTTCTTGCTTCTTTATCATATGATAGAAGTTGGAAGGGCAAAACTGTAAAAATAAATAAATAACTCCTATGATCACTTTTTTTTTTGATAATGACCTGAATCTTTCAATATGGCTAACTCACATGAGTTTAGCAGGGCACATTAAAATCGTAATCTTCACCTTATTTTCCTCAGAATCCATGTCATTTTATATGTAAGCATATTAATCCCCTAAAAATAGCTTCACAGGTCTCAACACATTACATCATTGTCTTGAAACATACACCCATCTCTCATCTCAGCATTGTTTAAATCTTAATTTTCTGATCATCCTATATATTCTCTTTTAATTGTATTCTTATGAGACAAAAAGACATGTTCTTCCAAACTCAAATGAGATTGAGAGTAGTGACAGGACAGATATTGTCATACCAAAATGCAGATACAAATAATAAGAAAAACATAACAAAAAAGGATAAATCATACAGAAGAAATGTCCCAAGAAAAAGAGTAAATTGGCCTATTGGTATATCACATATCTAACAGGATAAAATTTCATAAGTCTTCCTCAATGTTTGTTCATGCTGTTCTCTACAGACATATAACATAAATGGTCTTTATGTAGTCCCATTTCAATTTTTAAAAATTAAAGTTGACTGTGGAGTTGGATAATGGCTCTCTCCTTCTCTAAACACAAACATGCTTGTTAAAAGAAAATGCAAAATCTCGGTATCATGTCAGAAGAGCCATCTGATATGGGAAGGAAGAAAACCAAAATTAAGGAACCATTCTATTGTCACTAATCTGATAATTCTTTGATTTTATTTTGACTCTTTAAAAAACCTTTTTAAGGTATGAATTTTATATAAAAATTTGTAATATATATTTAAATTTTTGTCATTATTAATGGCCATATAGAGTACTAATTAATTCTAGAAAAAAGCCTTCACTGTACATGATTTTGGTTTTGAGTCTCTATCAGTTTTTTGCAGGGAACCATAACTATGCCTAACAGTGACTTTGAAGTCTCCAAAAAGATGATGGGGCCCCACAATGATGATTCCATCAGGACGACAATAATACCATTAAGCTGACAAACACCACCCAAAGATCAGCTTTGGATTACAAACTGCTCAGGACAATTTTGAGGTGACTAGCTGAGATGATCCAGCATCACAGACTGCTCCAGCAAGGACTTGAGACAAGCCCTGCATTTTTACATTATGCAGAGACTGGACAACAAATGATACAGCCACCTCTCCTAAGACTTGATAATTAATCAAAAAATTTTCTTTTCAGGATCCCCTAAAGATACCTTCTTCTCCAAACAGCAGGAAATAAATTTAAGAACACGATGCCCACGTTCCCAAGAAGTGAGGTGGATGGTTTTCAGTCATTCAATGGCTTATGAATAATTGTTGTTTATGATGGTTGGTTACAAGTTGTCAATTGTTAATGATCAGGAAAAAAGTTAAACAAAGAAGATTAATTTTAGGGTTCTTGTTTGAAAAAAAGGAAAAAGAGAGGATATAGATAAGAGGTAGATTATTGAATCTACTCTGAAAAAAATATAGAAATGATAGAATAAGGGGGTAGATTATTGAATCTACTCTAAAAAGAAAAAAGAGAGAATATAGATATAAGATAAAAAGGCAGATTATTGAATCTACTTTTAAAAGGCAACTACTAGTTTTAAATATTTTACATTGGATTGGATCTTTGTATATTGTATACAAATTATGTATATTGATATAAATTTGAGATAGATTTTGTTAGAAAATACTGTACATATATTTCTAATCTTGTTCACAGTTTTGTACCTGTACAGTTCATTTAACAATGTAATGCCATTTTCTAATCCTTGAAAGTTATTAACAACTATTTAGGATAATAAAGAAATGCAAGTTAGTAGTTAGTCATTACAATCAACTTGTACTCATATTATTTTTGTTTTCAAGGTCAAGCAGAGATATATTTTAGATAGACAAGTCATCTTCAAAATCTGCAGAATATAGCATTTAAGATGTATTAATATCACAGATTTTAAAGATTTTTTTATGACTATGAAACATGTCTGCTCCTGGCAGCACAAATCTACTTCAAAGAAGATGATAGACATTGAAGAAACTCCATATGAAGTTTACTTTCATTATGGCAAAAGTTAGCCACTGAACAAGAAAGTACCCTCACCACGATTATTGACAGTATACTATCTGAAATGGACAAGCAGGACACAAAAGAAAGGACAGCCAATTCTTGCCAAGATAAGGTGGGAAGATGTTTTAGAAAATCCTGCTGTCAGATATGGTAGGCCTGTAGGTCAAAGATGGGTGCTCCACCATTGCAGAGAAACCTTGGGTGACTGTCCAGGTGGCCAGCTGTTTCTGTCATAACTCACATTTTTAGGAAGTCACTTATTTACACTTCCTGTTTAACTAGGTAATATCATTTCCTTCTCAGGTCTCTGAGGGAGTTGAAGATTAGATGGTTATAGTTATAGTTTTCCTTGTTAAAAAATTTAGTAAAAAAAAAAACACACTAAAGAGGTGTAATGTGAATAAGTTTGAAAGACATGAAAATATAGTTTTCAGTTGATAATACAAGTTAGGATAGAAAGTGAATTAGGAAACTTTTAGACACACCAAAATAGGATAGATAATGCGATATTTTCACTGAATTCGTCAAATGCAAATGGACTAGATACTGTTGATGAATTTATTGCCTGTATATATTATATGTAGTTATTGTACTTATTGTATATAGTTTTTCTTAAATTAGTTATAACTTTTTTATTTTAGACAAAATAAGGGAAATTTGGTCATATTTTATTTGTGCACCCCAATAAATCTTATCTGGGTATCAGAGGGAAAACCAGCCACTATTTAAGTATAGAGGTCAGGCAGTGTTAGCATATACACCTTTAATCCTAGGAATCGGGAGGCAGAGATCCATCCAGATCTCTGTGAGTTCAAGGCCACACTGGGAACAGAGCCAGGCATGGTGGCACACTCCTTTAATCCCAGTACTAGATAACCGTAGATGTCTAGAGGTCTGTGTAGACAGACAGGAAGTGATAGAGCTGGGCAGAAAGAGGAAGTAATGTAGCTGGGTGGAGAGAGGAAGTAAGATGGCAGAGTACAGAAAGGTATATAGGCATGAGTATACAGGAGTAGCTCTCTCTCTCTGGAGGCTGAGGAGTTGGTAAGGTGAGGTTGGTTGCAGCTTGTTCTATGATTCTGATCCCTCAGTTTTCACCTCAATATCTGGCTCCAGCTTTTTTTATTAATAAAACTGTTTAGCAATTTGTCTTACACTCCTCCATCTCCTCTCTCCCCTAGATCCACTCCTCTTCTGTTTCAGAAAAATGAGTGTCTCTAAGAGACAATAGTCCAAGAGAACAAAATGAGATACAAAAAGCCATGGCAAAAAGCCATCATATCAAGCCTGAAAAAGGCAATCCAATAGGAGAAAAAGAGTCTCAAGTGCAAGCAAAAGAGTCTAAGACATCTCTGATCCCACTGTTAGGAGTCTAACAAGAACACAAAGCTAACAGACATAACATATGCAGAAGACCTGCTGCAGACCCTTGTAGTCTCTGTGCTCACCATTTTGGTTTCTGTGAGCCCAAGAAAACTGATTAGTTGATCCAGTGAACCATGTTCTCCTGGTCTCCTTCATCCCCTCTTATCCCTACAATCTTTCCTTCAACACTTCTATGGGGTTCCCTGATCTTTGAGGGGAGGGAATAGATAGAGACCACTAATTTGCTGTGGGATGTTCTGTGTGTTAAATGTGTTGCTCTGATTAGTTAATAAATAAAACACTGATTGGCCAGTAGCCAGGCAGGAAGCATAGGCAGGACAAGGAGAGAAGAGAATTCTGGGACGTGGAAGGCTGAGGCAGAGAGACGCTGCCAGCTGCGGCCATGAAAAGCGAGATGTAAGGTACAGGTAAGCCACAAGCCATGTGGCAACTTATAGATTAATAGAAATGGGTTAATTTAAGATATAAGAACAGCTAGCTAGAAGCCTGCCATGGCCATACAGTTTATAAATGTTGTGCCAAGATCGTGACCCCCAGAGAGACCACTGAGGATGAGCTACCAGAATGCAAATGCAAGGTTTTAATTCAGGATATCCACGATCAATACAAGCCTAGGCAGGGACTTCATCCAACACACCCAATGCAGTGGAGAATGGAGGAAGTGCCTGCCTCTCTGCAAGCTCAGTTTTTAAAGGCAAAAACCATAAGGTTACATCATTTAGGGGTGCTAGTACAGGTACAATTCTGATTGGCTTGTGTCTAGGAATTCCAGAAATCACGATTCAATTTTCCTTCTAAGGAGGTGGTTGCCCGTCACCATTTATCATTGGCTGCCCCCAGATGGGGACATCTGGTGATTACACAGTCACTATGGAGACTAGGGTTGGGACATTCTATGGTCAAACAGTTACCTAGGGAACCAGGGAGAGGACGTTCCATAGTCCAGCAGTCATTACCTCCTGACTAACTTGTGATTCTGTACTTTTACACTTTCTGGTTTCTGGAATCTGGACTGACTTGTTTCAGTAACTCATGGCCTGTTCCAGTAACTCATGGCCTGTGCCTAAAAGGAGAAATCTTAGGCCTTAGTTTTAAGGCTAAAGCATTTTGGTCTTATTTTGGTTCCACAATAAAAAATACAAGTTTCTGTGTGTTTACTTGGTTGGGTCTGAGTGGCTGTGGGACTGGTGGGTGAGAGAAATTTGCCCTGAGTGTGGGCCAGGCAGGACCAGAAAAACTCCAGCTACACTAATTTATACACTCTTGCCACATAAGATCTGGCTAGCTATGGGTTTCTGCACCTATTTCCATCTACTTCCAGAGGAAGCCTCTCTGATAAATACAGGACAAGGCATTCATCTATGAATATAGCAGAATATTCATATTAATCATTTCTTTTTTTCTTTTGCCAGTTATTTTTGCTTCTACTCTTGGTCTCTGGGTTATCCAGTGTCCAGGCCCTGTTTTTGGCCAGGCAGTGTTAGGCATAGACTCTTTCTTGTGGTGTGGGCTTCAAGTTAAACCAAACATTGGTTGGCCCCTCTTACATGTTCTGTACCACCATTACCCCAACATATCTTGCAGGCAGGACAGATTGTAGGTGTGTGTGGGAGGGGAGGGTTGTGGTTAGGTTGGTGTCCAAGTTTCTCTTTCTATAACTTGTAGAGTAGCTGCTCACATCAAAGAGACTAAAATGTAGGAATAAAGGCTCCATGCCCACATCAGTTTGAACTCTCTATGTTCAATGAGCTGAGTAGAAGTTGCCCTCAGAAATAGAATCCAGGAAATTTTCACTGTACAAGGTTTCCATCTCCCAAATGTCCCCAATTCCAGCTGTCTCTCTCTGTATTCTCTTCCTTCCATTCTTCCTCCGTCAACATTAAACCCTCCTGCTTCCATCTCTGCCTGCCTCCAGGTCACTTGCAGAATCTATTCTAACTTCTATTCCCAGAAAGATCCTTATTTTCCCTCAATATTCCTCTTCTTTGCCTAACCTCTCTGGGTCTCCGGGTTGTTGCTTGATTATCATTTACTTAACAGCTAATATCTACTTTTAAGTGAATACATACCACATTTGTTGTTCTGGCTTTGGATTACTTCACTCAGGAAGATCTTTTCTAGTTGCATCCATTACCTTCACATTTCATAATGTCATTGTTTTTTAAGCACTGAGTATAATACTCCACTGAGAAAATGTACCACTGTAGCATGAGTCTTTTAAGTTCTTATTTATAAAATCAAACCCGGAGCCAAGTATTGGGGTGAACACTGGAAGGTCAGAGAGACAGAATAAGCCACAG